>JAPMOQ010005873.1:0-25083 GCA_026543055.1 Argiope trifasciata
AGAGAGTAATCTGTGGTACAGGTATCAGGGTCTGTATTCAAAGATAGTAATCTGTGGTACAGGTATCGAGGTCTGTATTCAAAGATAGCAATCTATGGCACAGATATCGGGGTCTGTATTCAAAGAGAGTAATCTGTGGTACAGACATCGGGGTCTGTATTCAAAGATAGTAATCTGTGGTCCAGATATCGGGGTCTGTATTCAAAGAGAGTAATGTATGGTACATATATCGGGGTCTGTATTCAAAGAGAGTAATGTATGGTACAGACATCGGGGTCTGTATTCAAAGAGAGTAATGTATGGTACAGACATCGGGGTCTGTATTCAAAGATAGTAATCTGAGGTACAGATATCGGGGTCTGTATTCAAAGATAGCAATCTGAGGTACAGATAAAGTGATCTACAGTTAAAGATAGTAATCTATGGTGCAGATATCGGGATATATAGTTAAAGATAGTAATGTATAGTATAGATAGCATGGTAAACCAGGGCGAAAGACAAAATATTTTGGTCATGCCACCGATCAAAACGGCTTCCATGTGACTTCATTCGATAAACTGAATTTGTTCCCATTCAATTGGTTAGAAATCGAAGAATTTGAAATCAAACTGATTGATATCCAGTCTAGGTCTGTGTGGGTGCAAAAATTGATTTTAAACAAGGAAAAAGTTGGAACAGGAAAGTTAGCAAGCAATAGATGTAAAAAGCCAGTAACGAAATTTTAGAAACCTAGTATTCGATTCCAGACGCCTTTAACAGTTTGAAGAAGTGCTATATTAATCACATTGTCGTCCACCTGTACCTGAGAGTCATCATTTTCAGAGATGAATGAAATGAAAGACTCACTTAGAGACTGTTTGACAGATGACTTCCGTTCAGCGTGCATTCTGCAAAAAGTAACATCTTGCAATCCTAATGCAAGTTATTTGCTGTCTAATCTGCAACAACAGAAGTCGCACTGATGTCAGTTTCATTTGAATTGCAAGTGTAACTAAAAAAAAAATCACCACTACACAGTGCAAAGTGTGTTTTCTGGTAGGGTTGCTAGTATTTATCTTTATTATCTTCCCAGTAACTACAGGTCAACATTATTTGAAGGCACGTGCATACCTCACTAAACGTTTCTTTAGAAAAAAAAGGCGCGGGGATCCATAAAGATTCCACCCGTGGCATATATACTAGGACATTTTGCACCTAATATCAAAAGAATTTGACTGAAAATCCGTTCGTCTTTACCTTCAGAAGCATTTAAATATGATAACTGAGAAATGTAATAAAATATGTTAATTTTGGGTTGTAAAGTCTAAAGATACTAATCGAAGCATTTGCTGCAAAAAAGAGGTAAATAAAATTATTCAAGTTGGCAGAAAGCAGTAAAAAGAATGTTTGAAAATTCTAAATTCCAATGAGATAGACAGCTTCATCCATTGAGCAACGAGAGAACAAAGCTTTCAGCTATATCTTTTTGGCAACAAAAGAACAAAGATTATAGCTACAGCTTTTTGGTACCAAAAGAACAATACCGACGCATGCAACATCTGATAGTCACGTGATTGCCTCAAACTGGTTTAAACTGGTTAATAACAAATTAGTTAGGACAAGAATTCAGAGTATACATAATTTGGAAATAAATTTCTAATTTAAGTTCGCGATAAATCGCCAAAAATGTCAACCTTCTTTATTATTTTCTTATCTAATAACCCTGTTTTAATGAGTTGAGATGATCCAGGAATCAACCATCTTTATTGCTTAAACAAACAAAAGTGTAATTTGCTTGGTCTATTTTTTAAAAACATTGCGTGACTTAGGCAATAACATCGTGATTTCCGAGGGAAAAACTACAACATCAGAAGATAGTTGAAACTATACTGTGAAAGCCGACTCCAAAATAAAACTACATTAGCAGGCGATAGATAATGGAAAAACTATACTGTGAAGGCCGACTCCAAAATAAAATAATGCAATACTGGTATAAGCAGGTAATATATATATATATATATATATATCTGCGATGAAAAGATGTTGATGAATACTGCCATTTATGCTTTATTCATTGCCTACGCGATTTCGAGCTTCAATTATTTGTAGCCTTGAATTATTCAAAACTTTCTAACGAAAACAGGATCGTGTTCTCACACGATAAAAAGATATTTATAGCTAAAATAGCCAAAATCTTATTCAGGAATAATACTTCTACCGCAGGGAATCAGTTTTAATCCTGAGTGAATGAAAGAGGATTAAATTTAGAGATGAGCAGCCGGTGTGACGTCATCGAAAGATCCGCTGAGGTCATTATGAGCAGATGAGCGAGTCTTTTCATTCGCCGGTTTTCTCTGCTTTATTTTTTGCTGAAGTAAGTGAGCCGTTGTGAAGAAGCTTGAGATTTTTCTTGGAACGTGAGAAAATAATGCATTTCTTTGTAAAATAAACCTTGAGAGAACATTATTTTTTGTGTGCGTATTAGTTCTCTTAAAATATATTTCAAAGAAATCACATAAATTGTTTCTTCACTATAGTATTACTTGATT
Organism: Argiope trifasciata; assembly: GCA_026543055.1. Taxonomy (NCBI): domain Eukaryota; kingdom Metazoa; phylum Arthropoda; class Arachnida; order Araneae; family Araneidae; genus Argiope; species Argiope trifasciata. The sequence goes on from JAPMOQ010005873.1 coordinate 2,529, forward strand.
AATACCTCATTGCGATATCAATTTTTTAAGCCTGAAAACAAGAAGGCAATCAATTGGTGAAGCCTCAAATTTCGTAGGCAAGAAATTAATGATTGATCCCTTTTTTTCATTTTTAGTCGACTCTCACTTATGAAATATCTATCATCTACTAATAAAGTTTTATTTTGGAGTTCAGCTTTCACAGTATAGCTTTTGAATTAGCTATCATCTGCTGTTGTAGTTTTTCCCTTTGGAAATCACAGTGTTATTGCCTAACTCGCGTAACGTTTTTTTAAAAAAATAAACTAAGCAAGTAAAAATATTGTTTGTTTAATGGATAAAGATGGTTGGTCCAGGAGTCATTTCAACTCATTAAAATAGTGTTATGAGAAAACAATGCTGAAGATTGTCACATTTGGCGATTTATCGCCAACTAAAGTTACAATTTGATTTCCAAATAACACATTCTCTGTATTTTTACGAATTGTTTGAGTTAATTTAAGACTTTGGACAGTTTAAACCGGTTTGGAGCAATCGCGAGACAAATGACGCACGTGTCGCTATTTAGAAAAACGATGTATTTTTTTTCATCTAAAAAAACAGTTTTCAGAGTTTTCAAATCGGTTTAAACTGATTATTGACGTAAATGAATGAATACAAATAATATCTTAAAAATGATAATGTTCTTACATGAGGACTTGACATTTGCAATTGTAGATTTAATTTTTATTTAAGGTATCCGACTACATTAAAAACGCTGGTATTCGTTCACATTGGCGATTTTTTTTAAAAAGTGTTATTTCTTGTCATTCAGACTTTTCTCTTTCCAAAACAGTTTGTTTTTTCTTAGAAAAGGAAGGTCTCGCCTATTATACAGAGGAATTTTAAGCAAAATTTATTTTTCAGCTGAAATGTGTCTTTCACTTCATTTTTAATTTTCATAAACATTATCCACCATTCATATGATATCCCCAAAACGAATAGAGGTATTTACGTAAACATTTCAAAGTGTGTTTCAAATAATACGGACGATGAAATGAACCAAAAGTTGTAGTGTTGGTGAAATGCTTTTTCATTTATAGGTGTTTTTAGAAGAATTAAGTTGTGAATGGATGGAAAACATGCATATATACGTATATTTTTACCCGTCACTTCTTTGAATCTGAAAATGTTTCTTAGATTTTGGATCCTTTCATTCATCATTTTATATATTGTGTCCAAAGAAAAGTAGGATTGTAGCATTTCCATTTTGTGTAGAATGTCAACCGTTTCGGTTCAATTTCATTAACATTTATTACAAATTCTCCTATTTCTCAAAATATATTATATTCTCAAATAATGTTTTTGTATTTATAGTGTTTATAATTAATAATACATTTAAAAATCAAAAATAATTTTGAAAAAATCATATTTTTCAAAATTTTTCCTTCGAATGTAGTCGGTTACCTTAATTAAGTGGTGTCTTGAAAAGGGAATTGAGAGAAGAAATGAAACTACAATGGTTTGACAGATGGTATATATCCAAAAAGTGGAAGAGTAATGTTCGACTTTATTCCTAATCCGGAAATTAAAATACGATCCACTTATAATCCAAATAATATCTGGACATGGGAGATTTCCTGCACATTTCCAAATATTTGGAAGAAAGCAGGAAAATAAATGCATTTGTGGAGAAATGGGTGCGGTTCACCACAATTGAATGGAGATCTCAGAGGGAAGGAAGGAAGATTGTCAATAATGATTCAAGTACAGTACTGATGGTACCGGGTCATCTCAAAACCCTGAAGGGTGCAATGTCAAAGTTGGACAGTTTCATTCCAACTGTTCAAGAGAGTGCAGGTGGGGAGGAAGACAGTTATTCACTACCTTGACGAGAATGACTGTTCGGTCCGTGTGAGGTTGGACACTACTTTTTCAGCAGTCGACCACCACAAATCCTGTCGATACTGCTGCTTTCAGTAATGGCGGGGGCATGGGGTCGGCGGTATACAAGAAGAAGAAGTTAGTCAACAGGACTTAAAAATTTGAATTTACATTATATATCAAGCAGGGCGAACTAATGGCACAATCACCATATTTTAAGTACGCCATCTATCAAAAGGGTTCGAATTCCAGTCTAGAAAGTGACAAAGTGCATTATGAAATTTTACGGACATACGCGACTGATCGGTCATATTTTCATTCCCTACCCTATTTCATGTATGGAAGGATATCGGGAAACACCGCAGCCCACTGAGCTAAGAAAGTGTGGTGTCATTATGTGCGAACTTCGATGTAGTTTGAACTGCTAAAAAATGAAGTTAGTCACAAAAATAGTCAACCTAATATCTTCTCAAACTTTGAATAATTCTCTGGCTTTATAAGCACAGGCTTCTTAAGCTTTAAAGAATTCACAGGCTTTGTAAGCCCAGACTTCTCAGGCTTTGGATAATTCTCTGGCTTCGTAAGTCATGTTTCTCAGGCTTTGAATATTTCGCAGGTTTCGTAAGCCCAGGCTTCGCAGGCTTTTTTGGATCAAGCCAACTCTGTGTATAATTGCTTACAAATGCATAATAATGATGTGTTTCATTATATTAGAAGAATCGTACCTCAAATACATTACAAGAATCTACAAGCGCTTCCTAAGCCCGTCAGAGTCAGATGTGCTTGAGAAGCCAGAAGAATTTATTTTCCGTCATTGATTCTTCAACCAAGTAATTTTCAGCGAGATTTTCTCAGCTCAAAGAATGATCGGAAACGCCGAAGGTCATTGTGTGCCCTGAGGTGATAAACTGAACTTGTCACAAGTGATTCGAAAGGACTGATTTCCAGTATGGTTCAACATGGATTCGATAATTTGTTGAAAAGAGGAAAAAATTGGATTGAAACAGAAAGATTGACATCAGTAAAAATGTCAGGATCGAAATTTGGGAAATGCTCGGTTCGATTCAAATATTTAACTGTTTGAAGAAGCTGCTATTTTAACCCTATTTTCATCTACTTATGCCTGCGAGTCATTGTTTTTATAGACATTCAAGACTCGCATTGACAGATTAATTCAGCATGCATTCTGCTAAATCTTACAATCCTTATATGCAGAAGGAGATTTGGTTGGAAGGTTGTAAAAGGAGACTTTCTTCAATTTTATTTTCTCTCGAAAGTTTCACCAGAGGAATTCGAATTGAGTGTTCAATCTATTCTTGATCATACATTTTTGTTTTTTGCAAAAGGTTGCGAGAAAAAAAAAAATGCAAAAAATATATGCATAATATGCTATCGCAAACTTCAAGTTCTCATGTGAGAGCATTATTATTTTTTAAGTCATTATTTGTCTCAATTCATTTAAAGTTATTAATCAGTTTAAACCAGTTTGAAACAATCACGAGACCGGCCTCTATCCATCTCTCTCTCTCTCTCTCTGTGTATATATATATATATATATATATAATGATAATTTTAAACCGTGGTTGCATTGTTTTATGAAAACAAAATTTTTGTAAACAAAAGCAGTTGTTTTCTAATTTCTGAGATCCTGAAACAGTTTCATAATGAATTCATTTCAGAACAAGAGTTCAATCCTTCAACGTTTTCTCACTTGAGAATGAGTGAAGTGACATTTCCTCACTGGGGGAAAAGAGAAAAGAGCTGCTACGATGCCATAGTTCTATGAAAACTTTTTAAAAACTCATCTGCTGTTAAAGAAGCACGCATAATAATAAAGCTATACTGGTAAAAGCAGGTCCACCTTTTAAAAACACACCTGCTTTCAAACGTTCTGTATTCATAGTAATGACCATGCAGTACTGGTAAAAGCAGATTAACAAAAATCGGTGCGATCGAAAGATGTTGAAGAATATTACCATTTATGCTTTATTCATTGCCTACGTGATTTAGAGCTTTCACTATTTGTTGCCTTCCATTATTCCAAACCCCTAACGAAGACAATTTCTAGTTCTCACTTGGTAATAATAAGATAATTATTGCATTAATGAAATGAAACACGGCGAATTGTTCTGAATGAATACCGGATTTTTTAGAATTCCATCGAGAAATTAGAATCATTGGATAGATCCAACTTCCACGCAGTTTTCCCAAATCAGAATTATTATGTATTTCAGTCCAATCTCGACAATACACGCCTACTTTTACCAAAAAGATTGATGGAGATTTATTTAAATAAAAATAATTAAGGATTAATTCGTATGAAGGAGAAAAGAGTGACCCCAACGACAAACACCTTTTTCTAGACTGTCAAATCAGGTCACGGTTTAACGGCTCAAAAGAATTAAAAGTCTTTCAGGAATCTGGAATCCAAATTAACTGCATCTTTCCTCACACTACACTCGAGCCAAGGACACACGATCTTCAACATCGTGCCAGATTTTAAGCTGTACGTATTACGGTCGTAAATAAATATAAGTGGACGCAGTTTGGCAACGGGCAGTCAGACTCTCCGTGATTCTGAACATGCGTTAGGACGGGTTTCATTGGACAAAATAGGGGTGAGAGGAGATGTTTCAAAAATATGTGAAGTGTGAAATTTTTCGGATCTCATGAATACAGTAAAAGCTCATTATTAGCGCTTCCTTCATTCGTGTTTTCCCTATTCGCGGATTCAAAAAATGCGACCCCATACCTGTATTCGCGGCTAAACATTTCTTTCTTCGCGGATCTAATAAGTACATGCATACATCATAATAATAAAAGGATTCCAACCCAATATCCTTTGCACGTGCCGTCCAATGGACTAATAAAAAAAGTAAAATAGATCTTATGACAACTTTGCCTGAAGTATGTTGTTAAATGCAGGTTGCAAACATAGCCGAAATCGCGAATTAAATAGGGCGAGATGGGTTCGAACAGACAGAATCAAGTGACATTCAGGAATGGCTTGAATCGCAAGATGAAGATCTGACTGAAACCGACTTGGAGGACATGTTCAATTCACAAACCCATTGAAAAAGAGGCTTCCACAAGCATTGGAAACGTGACATTTCATTTGAAAAATCTGAGTGAATGACAAATGAGCTTTGCGATTTCTTTATGAACATTGATTCGTCTATGGAACGAAGTCATATTTCTAAGAGGCAAATGGCTAATGCGACTGCTGTGTATCAGTCTGAATGGAAGGAACTGCCAAGCAAGAGAAAATGACAAAATTCTCCAAACCATTGCCTAAGTCTTAAAATAATGAATCAAAATTTTCAAAAACTTCAATTAAATAATATATTTAGTCACCTAGGAACGTATCCCCTATAATCCCCTATAAATGACCCTTCCGTATTCACGGTTTTTGTATTCGCGGCATATTAATGGAACACATACCCCACAAAGAAAGAGCTTTTACTATATGCTTTGTCTCAGATTTGTTTATAGATGTTAGTATAAAAATAATTATAATTGCTTCTATAATATAATTGCTATCAATAAATTTTTTTTATTCTATCATCTGTAGAAAAATACTCCTAACAGCTCATATTCAACATTTATTTTTTTTAAAAATGTAATCATTGTAATCATGTTATAGTACTAACAATTCCTGTTCGGATATGAATTGTAAAACTTCCGCTCTTTTGCGCATGCGTTAGGATGGGTTTATTTCAACAAAATAGGGGTTGAAAGGAGAGATGAAAGGAGGAGATGTTTACATTTAACAATGAAGATTATGACTAATTTTATGAGACTTAAACGTTGCAGATGATTAGCAATGCAGACAGAAAAAAAGTACCAATGCACAGTAAAACATTTCAGGGCAGTATTTATTTAATGTGAGGGGAAAAAACCCCCTTAAATTATGAAAGATAAATGAAAAATTTCAGTTCTTAAAATTTGGTCATTACTTTTTTAACAAAATAATAATGATATTTTTTATATTAAAAGGCTTCCTTTTTTACATGTTACTTGCTGGTGCCCGGCGCGTTGCTGCCGCAAAAGAAATTTTTTTAGGAAATACCTCTTGAATTCGAAATAGTTATCTTGTTTAAATTTATTTTCTTGTCGGCAATGAATACATTCATTGAAGTGGAAGGATACATAAAGGAGAAGCATCAATAGTATTTATTCTGGTTTTATTATCCCAGTCAACCAACAAATATTCATTTTTATGTCTTAGATTTGTGTATTGTTTTAGAATTGTAATGCTCGGTGTTCTTTCAGAATAGTAATAAAGGAAACAGTTTATTGTATCTCGTGATTCGTTTCATATTCTTTCAGAATTCTCAAGTTTAATATTAGAAAATGGGATTAAAACGTCGTTTTAAAAATGACTAAAGATAAAAAAATTATTTATAACATAAAATCTTTAATATAGTTGAATTTTTTTTTTTTTTGGAAACTAAGAAGGTGCAAAATTATTTGCACTGTAATATTTTCGGAAGTGACGGCAAAAAAACGCAAACATTTAATGAATCTTTCTTTTACAGCATCTTTCTTCCAAAAGCTTTCTCGCATAATCTGTAATAGAGTTGTTACTCCTTAGAATAGCTCGCATGAAATGCGCGTACAATAGCTACGAAATATTAACGTCTTGATTGAATTTAGCATTTCTACTGAATCTATTGTATCTCTTCGGCGAGTTATTTGAAGAATAATCCAATGTAAACAGATGCGGTCGAGATAAGATTTTTTCAAATGTTAGATATGCTTATAAACATCACGTAGGTGTAAGGAATAAGTTGATAAAGTTTCATCGCCATCGGATGAGCGGTACGGCAGCGCATAAGAGACATACACACAAACACTCATTTTAATTATAGAGATTACATTTTTTCGGCAATATTTTTTATTCCCCCTTCTTTGCTTCTTGGTCACAATTTTTGATGATGATATGCAAAGTTTTCTTCATATCATTCCTGAAAGCTTTGTGACCAGGTTTGGTTGCCCACATCAATAAGAAATTTTGAGCTGAAATAAAGTGTGGTCAGAAATAAAATAACACTCACAGAAACATGAAAAAAATTTGAACTAAAATTATCTAATGGGAGGGGGGAATCGAAGAGTAAAGGTGAATACTGGAAATGCACTCATCGTTCCTCGGCTCACCCCTTATCGAGATGGAATAGACGAAATGGGGTCGTCTCAGAGTTCATTGGCGGAGAGGCCCTTTCTGAATATTAAAACAGGAGCTGTCGTCTTCGCCATCCAAAAACCTTTCGATAGGGTTAGGATAAAATAGAACGAGCCATTATACCCCGTGAAAACTAATGTCTCATACCTCAACGATCGCAGCTTCAGGGTAAGGGTGAAGAATGACCTTTCTGCATTAACCTTCCAGCGGGAGCGCGTATGTGAGAGATACACTAGAGATGAACTTCGTTTTATATTTTCTGATCTGCTGGCACTGGGAATGCCTACCCTTGGCTATTTGTCCCCCTTCTTTTGAACCACTTTCAGTTGTCGTCGTAAGTTTGTGACGTTCATAGGTCTCTGACGATCAGATATTTGTATTTCAGAGATACGCGCAACCATTCGTGTGAGTTCTCGTCACATCTGATTTTGTATGATTTTACAAATAAACCCGTACTGTTTTAGACTGGCAACAGCTGGAAAATACACTTGCGAAGGAAAATGTTGAAAAAAAAAGCACCCACATCTCTAAAAAGTGAGCTAAAATGAAAGGTGCTAAAGAGAAAAGCCGAACTAGGCATGGAAGAAGTGGAAGATGCGACGCCAGGGAAAAAACCCAGCCGAAAAGAAAAGCGGACTAGAATCACGAGGTTCATTTGTGAGATTTGACAGAAATTTATATGTTTGGAGCACACGAAATACATTTGCTCAAACTGCAAAGCTGCAATGAAATAATAATGAAACTATTTTCTTCCTCTTCATTTCTAACTTTCAATTACTTTTTCCTTTTTATGCATACATTCTGCATTTTTGCACTTCCATATTTTATATGCAAATTGTTCTGTCAAAATATCGACCCTTTCATTCGTATTTTTTTAAATCCATTCAGTTAACCTGCTGTTACTTTATACCGTCATTGCAATCTATGTTTGTATTGTTTCTGCTTCTTTTTAAATAAAAAAAATGCTAAAAGTGATTATAGTTATGAATCCTAAGCTCTTGACTCCTAATTTGAATAGTTGCGCCTTTGAAAATTTACATTTCACTATAGCACTATAGCACGTTGGAAATGCGCCCGACTTTTCATGTTGGTCTGACGGCCGCTGGAAGGTTAAAAAACATACAAGCAGGAGTTCCTCGTGGCTTCAGACTTGGGCCGGTGCTGCAATGATATTCCAACACAGTTTATCACAATGTTGTGTTTGTACGCCGACCGCAATTCTAGCCAAAAAATCACAACGTAAACTTCATAACGATAGCCTTTAATAGGCACCTAAAGGATATTATACAATGTATGGAGATAAATGCGCGCTTTCCTTCAAGGTACTTTTGCGTTAGAAAGGCGCCGTGAGAAATCGCCAAATAATGTAGAATTCCGCCAAATACTGCGCCCTCTTAAGGCAATTTCTGAATAATCGCAGAAATGCATACGTTTTAAACTAGGAATAAATTTCAAAATGGCAAGAATTTATGTTGTTCGCATTAATAACTGCAATACTAAACAATTACGATGCCATCATTTTATTAGAGATAGAAAATCTTGTTTATCTATTCATAATATAAAATGTCCTCTGAAAGCGTCGATTTATTTGAATCACAAAACTCCAAAAAGGGGCTGGGGTGCCAACAAAGCGTCATCTCACCTCGGTTCAAAAGGTCCGTCCCAAAATAGCCCTAGCGTTGCTTTACAAAGGGACGTCACTATGACTGAAAAAAAATTTATCCATTTTACAGTAGTCCAAATGTTGCTTCAAAAACGGGACGTTGACTAAACTAAACTTTCCATTTTATATAAACATCCTTAATTGTTTGAAATTTTATACGTAATTTAGTCACCAGATAACACATTTAATTTGCTGTTTTTCTTGCGTTTCTTAGCTATGTTTCTCAGACGGTATACAAATTTACATACAAAATACACAAATTATTGCTTTGAGGTACTTTACCGTTAGCAAAACGCATTGAGAAATCGCCAAATAATGTGGAATTCTGCCAAATACGGCGCCATGGGCTCTATTACTAGTAGCTTTGTTTTGTCTTTCGCTTCGCTCGGCGACTTGGCTCGAGATTGGTTCAATTGGCGACAAAAGCAATTCCAAAAATATGGGTTTCTTGAATTCTAGGACATTTTATCTTGGAGCGAAAGGATCTGACGGTACTTTCGCTTCTCATTGTGAAAGCAGAACAGACGTAACTCTATGTCAATGCGTATCATCAGATGCGGCGAAAATTTATTACCGTCATCTCCGGGAAAATAGGAAATAAAAAATACAGTGCGCGGGACTTAAATGGTGAAAAACGGAAGAAATCCTTATAAGCGCATATTGTGGCGACAAAGCAAAAGGCAAAAAAAAAAAATCTTTTATCTTTTGTCGCGAGATAAGACGGAAATATTTACTTTCATCAAAACAAGCAACACTGTTTCAAACGCTTTCGTTATTTATTCACCAAAAGAAAAGCACTTTCTAAGCTATCCAGAAGGATAGATTTTAGATAGAACTGTAACATATTACTTGGAGGAGACGTAGAATAGGCCGATGGAGATAAACTCTCTACTCGAACGAGACTCTTTGAATAGGCATTCTAGGCTACTCAGAACAATGTTCTCCACTTCTACTCTATTTATCCAAGAATCTTTGTCGATTATTCTTTACGAAATTTTTTTTAATGTAGCAAAACCGTGATTGTCGATACTTCTAACAAACCTCGGCATGTTACTACCTCGAAGGACCATCACATTTCGCAATCCGTATTGTGTTGATATCGTAATAAGCCAGTAACACCTACCGGAGGTTGGTGATCACTTTTGTCTAGTGGTTGTGTTACGTGACGAACGCCTCATGTTTGATCCTGGCGAAATTCAATCCGCCACGTGTGCTTATCCAGCGTGACGACAGGATGGAAGGTTTCTTTTGCAGGAGAAGTAAGCGGTTTGATATCGTTCCAATTCGGATGGATTTTCTACCCGAATCCAAATGACCTGCTTACCGGTTTCCCGTTTGATGCATACAAAACTCGCAGACAAAAAGGTAAAAATGAAATCTGTTATCGCAAATTTCAAGTTAGCATGTGAGAATATTATTATTTTTTAATTCATTATTTGTCTTCATTCATTCAAATCATTAATCAATTTAAACCGGTTTGAAACAATCACGAGACATCTTTGTTGGTCTTTATCCCCCCTCCTCCTCGTACATATATATGCTTCGTACATACATATGTATATACTTACGTACCTACCTATATATATATATATATATATATATATATAGGTATATATACAGAGAGAGAGAAGCCTCGTGATTGTTTCAAGCCTGTTTAAACTGGTGAATGATTTTCGAATGAATGCAGACAAATATGGAGTTAAAAGAATAATAATGTTCTCACATGCTAACTTGAAATTTGTGATAACAGATTTCATTTTTGTTTGTCTAGCTGTCTTCGGTTTCTAGAGATCATATTCATTTTTATTCCAACTGCATGGAATAATACTTTAAAATGAAATTTTGACGGAATTCGATAGAAATCTGCAAATCTGGCGTAAATACGCATGTCAGATTCCATCCTTCTAACTCGAAGCATTTTTTTAGTTGACTTTTTCAAAGACAGACAGACATACATATTGCAGAAAATGGGTTTTTCGAATTCAGGGAAGCCTGAAAATGTCGATAACCATCAAAAATCTAGTTTCTGAGGAATTTAATACTTTATCTATTTTTGCCTTTTGAGAAAGTAAAAATATATGTTCACAATGCATTGATGTGGAAAACAGGTTGATTTAAAGGACAATGAGATTTCTTGAAAAGATAAAATTCTCTCGGGGAAAATTTCCACGTTATTTTAATGACGGTGAAAACAACGGAAATCTTCAGAAAGGACTCGCTTCGAATATATATTGCAAATTACGTAATCAAAATGAGAGATAAATCAGTCGATGTCTTGTTTCACTGAAGTGAAAATTCGAAAATATTTACTTAGCATCAAAAAAGAGAAACTTGTTTAAAATGTATTCTTTTTTTTAAAAGAAGCTTTCTAAAAATACACGATTATGGGGAAAATATTCTCAAAAACTCATGAGTACAGAAATATCGTCAACCGTTATCTAGAAGGTACTTGGGTATACAATAAAAGATCTTTATTCGCGGGGTATATGTTCCATAAATATACCGCGAATGCAGAAACCGTGAATACGGAAGGGTCATTTACATAGGATTTAAGGGATTAAGGGATACTATATATATATATATATATATATATATATATATATATATATATATATATATATACAATCATAAAATTATGAAAACAATCAAAACCCATTTCTTGGTCAACAAAAATGAAAATGAAACCAACTAGGTCGAAATTGAAATGAAAACTCAATTCAAAATTACACGCTAAAAGTTTACAAAATGAAAGGTAAAAGAAATAGAACCAATGAATGAAACAAATCCAAAATACCATAATTAAAGAATTATTTAAACGAAACAGAAACAGTACTAACCACGGAAACGAAACCAAAACCGGAATCGAAATTAAAAATCATTAAGGATTCAAATATGTTTAAGAATTAAAAAAAGTTCTTAAACCAATCATTGTATTTGGAGAGTGTAAATGCAGTTACAACTAAAATACAAATGAATCTAAATTAATTAACAAAATAAGCTAAGCAAAAAGGAACACAACAGAATCAAAACAATAATCAATAGAAAAAGAATCCGACCTAAAAACTTCGTCAAGGGCCACTTTCAAGCAAGGATTCCAAATAAAGGATTTTTTCTGTGAGGCATCGGTGAACAATGGTCAAAAGTATTGACACCTCGTGACTCGAAAATCCCCCGTTAATTACGGCAAAAGAGACATACCAATTTAAACAGAAAAAGATAAAAACAAAGCAAAACATTAAAAAACATCACCAAATAAAACAAAAATATATATAAAAAAAGTAAAACTACATAAAAAAATTCAACCGTAATTAATAACTCAAATTAAGAAAACAAAAAGTGATAAAGACCTACCCGCCATAAGAACAAGAACCGTTCTTCCTTTCTAGTAATAATACTACAGTGTAAATAAAGATAAATGTATACGAGCGCCATCTATTTCACTAATATTTCATCATTTCTTTTTTTATTAAAATATTGATATTGCAGCAGTTTTTGAGAAAATCATTATTGTTTAAATTTTTAATACAACTATTTGCTGCTTTTATAAAAGAAATTTTGTTATTACAAATTGTTTTAATTTTATTGAATTGTGAGAAAATTAAATTTTTGAAAATTTTAGAGTTAAGATGAGAGTGATAATTACAGAGTTTAATTATATTAAATTTGAATTCGTCTCTTTTATCATAAATACCGACTATTGTTTTATCATTAGCAATTTCGATATCTAAGTTAATCAAAATTAAATCATCAATAAATCTCCATCTGGTTATTAAAAATTATTAATTATTTTTTTTCTTGTAATAATGTAGGAAAATGTTGGCTAAAGCACTTGAGAAAGCTGTATTCATTGGAATACCCTTAACTTGTTTGTAAAAATCAATACCATTGAAAAAATAATTTTCGGTAATATTAAAATTGCATAAAACCAGGAAGTTATGATTATTAATTATATTTTCATTTATATATTCGTCATATATAAGAGCAAAGACATTTATTAATATATATATATATATATATATATATACGCAGCAGTCGCAATAGCAGTTTGCCTCTTAAAAATAAGACTTCGATCCATAGACGGATAAATGTTCATAAAGAAATCGCAAAGCCATTCTTAAACCTTCACTCAGATTTTTCAAATGAAATGTCACGTTTCCAGTGCTTATGGAAGCCTCTTCTTCAATGGGCTATGAATTGAACATTTCCGCCAAGTCGGTTTCAGACAAATCTTCATCTGCAATTCAATTAGTTCCTGAATGTCACTTGATTCTGTTTGTTCGAACCCATCTCGGCCTATTCCATTCGCGATTTCGCCTATGTTTGCAGTTTGCATTTCACAACATATTTCAGACAAAGTTGTAATAAAATCTCCTTTACTCATTTTATTAGTCCATTGGACGGCTTTTGCAAAGGATGTTGGGTCGGAATCCTTTTATTCTGATGCATGTACTTATCAGATCTGCGAATAAAGAAATGTTTATACGCGAATAGAGGAATTGGGTCGCATTTTTTTAAATCCGCGAAGAGTGAAAACGCGAATGAAGGAAGCACGAATAAGGAGCTTTTACTGTATTTAAATCGTGCAGATTGGTCATCCTGAGAATATGTTTATCAAGCAATTCGATTTTGTTATTCTCCTGGATTAGAGACAATCTGCACCTTGTTTAAAGGTAATCATTTAAATCCCAATCTCCTCCTTGATTAAAAACAATCTCCTTGATTTAAACCACTTATCCAGTCTTTTGGAAGGATCCTTCAGTTATTCCCAGAAACGTAATTCTTGGAAATGGGCAAAAAGAAAAGCTTGCATGTACAGGTGTTTTTTTTCTTTAACTGACGGCATTCAGATACCTCTGTAGTTTGAACTATCAGCCGCCATGCCAACAAATTTTGTACAAAGACCATTGATAACATGGAGTAAAAAAAAAAAAATGAAAATTTTTAGTTCCAAAAGTTGCCGATAGGATAAGAAGTGGCGCTTTACACTTTTAAGACAGCTAAAATTGTACATAAATCATGGAGGAAAATTGCAAAATGCAAAATTCAGATTACGTAGTCTGCACCAGTGATAGTATTTTGAGTTATATTAAAGGAATGACTCATTGAAAATCATTTCTTCGAGTATCAGTTGATTTGTAGAATGAGTCTCATTTTGGGCATCATTTGTGAAGCTGTTTTATCTGAATCGATCCAGTGCATCCGCCACTGTTTGTGAATGAAGGGGTCGAAATAATTTACGTAAAGGACCTCTATCAATGGATACAAAGAAAGCTGTGATTTAAAAAATTGAAAAAAAAAAAACACACAGGCTCTTTCGGTTTGGTCGAGGACTGGAACCGGAATCGGAGGACTCCATCACAGATATTGAAACTGCAATCATTGAAAGAAATGAGACGAGCACTGCTGTTTGTAGCTACTCACGTGCAGTTGTCGGAAAACTAGATGTCAGTGCTTCAACAGTATGGAAAGTTTAAAGAAAATGTTTCAATTTTATCCATATATATGTAGTTTTTTATAGGAATTAAAACCTATACATTAGGATCTTATGCAATTTCTTCCCAGTTTTATGCAAAATTTTAGCTTTCTTAAAGTATAAAGCGCCACTTTTTCCAATTTTGGCAATTTTTGGAACTATTTTTTTCAAAGACACATTTTGTTTCCATGTCGTTAGTAGTTCCGCACAAAATTTGGTTCCTTTGCGGCTGATAGTTCCATGGTTGGATGTGTCAATTTTCTGGTGCAAGATTTTTTTAGGACATGCTGCTCCGAAAACACGGTTCACTTGTTGATTTTTTCAACTTTTCATAAAATTCATCGTCAAATAACTGTTAAAACAATCTGTAAAAGAGTAAATTTAAATTTCCCTAAAAATTCCTCATTTTTTTCAAGAACGGGAATACATATAAGGTCTTTCTCTGAGAAGGCAAAAACGGACGAATTAAAAAAGTGGATGTAAAAAACAGAGCACTCAATTGAAATATGGCATACAGTATCAGTGGAACCGCTAACAGGTGGAGATTACCCAAACAGTCATAAGTGAACGGCCAAGTCAGAATCACATCACATTTCCGGTTGAAAGATAAGGCTGCAGAAGTCTGCAAAGTACCGTAAGTTAAAAAAAAAACACCCTGTACTTTATGGAAAAATATGTTTAAATATATATATAAACATAAAAATGGGAAAATATAACTGCCGGATTGAACGTGCAAGAGACCCCACCCTCACACGATGGTTCTTCGGTGGAACCGGGTCTCGAACCTGAAACCCTCCGGTTCCGAAAGCGAAACTTTACCACCAGGTCACCGAGGCCCACACACCTGAGGTAAAAAAGAAGGCTCTTGTAACGTCTCTATCTGGTCCGATTAAATAAAGGGTAGTGTTTTAATCAAATTACTTTATTTACAGCTTTAATTTACAGAAAAAAATACTATTTATCATCTAGGTAAAATAAAAAGTCCACGTGAAACGCCACAAGAATAGTTCCTTGAGATATTTCGGAGAAATCACGAGAACAACTAATCAGCGATCTAAGTCTCGCGCTGGTACCGGGGTTAGCTCCAGGAGTCCACCGAATTCCTCGGGTGGAATCTTCTCTCGAACGCTCGGCTTTCAGCGATCTCTCCTCTCGACCACTTCACCAAAAACTCATCGTCTCCTCTCCTTTCTCCTTTTCTCTCTTCCTTCGATTCTCCCTCTTTTCCACATTGGAGCCTCTGGGCTGCCGATTCTCCAATCTTCGTTCATCAGAAACTTCACTGATCTACAGTTGACGGCAGGAATGTTCACTACGGGAAACAAAGCAGGCTGCACATCTGTGTCGCAGACACGTTTAGTGCACGGGTGATCCTTTATCCCTCTAAAAGGCCAGATGTCCGTTCTTAGAAAGAGGTTCTCGACCTGTCCACCTGTAAGCAATGACACCGCCATAAAACGGAGACATTGAGGAGACCAGTCTGGAATTGGCAATTATGGAGCGTGTAAAATAAAAAGAACCCACCCTAGTCAGGCCGGGAAGAAGCTGAATCGTTGCACTCTGAATGACATAACGGATATGCACCGCAGAAGAGAATTATAAAAGCTAAGCCTTTACTCAAGCAGCTATTTGCTTCCCTCTCTACTTTCCCCCTTTCGTGTGTCATCAAAATGAATATGGTTACAAAACTGTTACTATTGAAATCCATTAGAGGGAGTTTTATATGCTCGAAGTCGTCATAGCTATCGAAAGGTTTATGTGATTTAATTATTTAGCAAATTATTTAATTTGTACTTTGTTTATTCTTTATACACTTGTTCATATGTATCACTGAATACTGAACGTAGATGGCGCAATATGCCCCAGCTCATAAGTATGTTTGAAATGTGATGAGAGTGCTCTTGAGATATTGTATGTAAACAACCACATCCGGTGTGGATGTGAAACTGGTGCAAGCAGGCACCTCGTTCGCTCTCCATTAGCGGCAAAAAGTATTATGTCGTGCGTTTGTTGTTAGTGGCACTTTCTATTTTTCAAATATATTAAACATTTAAAAATATAATATTGTTTTCATTGTTCTTTCTAGTTAGTGGCATTTAAAATATTATATTCAGTGTTTCCTCGTTCGCTCTCGTTAGCGGCATTTTAAAATACAGTAAAAGCTCTTTATTCGTGGGGTATATGTTCCATAAATAGGCCACGAATACAGAAACCATGAATACGGAAGGATCATTTATAGGGGATTATAGGGGATACGTTCCGAGGTGACAAAATAAAATATATACAATTTAATTGAAGGTTTTGAACATTTTGATTCATTATCTTAAGGCTTAGGCAATGGTTTGAAGAATTTTCTCTTGCTTGGCAGTTTTCAAAAGCTCCTTCCATTCAGACGGATACGCAGCAGTCTCATTAGCCATTTGTCTCTTAAAAATAAGACTTCGTTCCATAGACGCTCCTAAAGAAATCGCAATGCCCATTTGCCCTTCTCAAACCTTCACTAAGATGTTTCAAATGAAATGTCATGTTTCCAGTGCTTTTAGAAGCCCCTTCCTCGATGGGCTGTGAATTGAACATGTCCTCCAAGTCGGTTTCAGTCAGATCTCCATCTTGCGATTCAAGCCATTCCTGAATGTCACTTCATTCTGTCGATTCGAACCCATCTCGTTCCATTCCATTTGCTATTTCGGCTATGTTTGCAGTTTGCATTTCACAACATATTTCAGGCAAAGTAATAAATCTCGTTTAATCATTTTATGAGTTCATTGGACGGCATTTGCAAAGGATACTGGGTTGGAATCCTTTTATTCTGATTGTATGTACTTATTAGATCCGCGAATAAAGAAATGTTTAGCCGCGAATAGAGGCGATGGGTCGCATTTTTGAAATTCGCGAATAGGGAAAACGCGAATTAGGAGCTTCTAATGTATTATATTCTGTGTTTCGTTGTTCGCTCTTGTGATCGTCGTCCATCTATGTATATATATATATATATATATATATATTTGTCTGCGTGTGAAAATAAACAAGAAAAAGTAAAGAAGAATTTTTCCTTGGCTTAAATACACACACCCTGCTACAATAATATCATCACATTATTAAAAAATATCACTTCACTGTCAATCTTCACTCATGTCATTCTGGTGGGTCTAATGCCACTTGGTCTTACCTAGCCCGAATAAGCGGATCTCTTTCGAATGAAGGCAGAAGAGTGCGCCTTTCATTGTGAACGAGCACCGTTCAGGGGAAAGGACGACTTTGCTCGAACACAACCCTTTTGAGGGGGCAGTCGAACTCATCCATACACTCAATCATCCATCCGTAAATCAGAATTGAGATCCGAATAAGAGACCGACTCATCCCTGATTCAATACCCCCAGAGGTATCATTTGTTATGGGAACATGGAGGACTTTGCAGTCAACGTGCCCCCACTGCCATGAGCCAACACGGCAGTCTGGCCGAGACGAGGACATGTGACCTTTCGGAAACGAGACTGGCTCTCTACCAGCCAGGCTACCTCCGCTCATGTCATGCTTGTTGAACATGATTGAAGCATATTAAGTATTCATGTTAAATTTCTTTCTACCGTGTGCTGTGTTTAAAGTATTGTTTTTTTTCAGGTATCCATAGGCTATCTACCAAATAAAAAAGTGCTGGGACTCAGTAAACTGGCCAGGTAACTACTGGAATTGCAAATGGATGTAATATTCATCAACCAAGTTGAGGAATTTTAGGCACGAACTTGCTGTTTCAGATCAAACATGTGTGACGTCAGATTCCTCTCTATAAACAAAAATGAATGTTTGTCTCCTGAACCGTTCATCCGATGGCGATGAAACTGGGTCAGCTTGTTGCTTACTCCTACGGGAGGATTATAGGCATAGTGCGATTATCTAAAATTAAATAAAAAAAGGTTGAATCTCAATCGCATCTATTTATAATGGATTATAAATAGGTCGCCGAGGAGACAATAGAAATGATAAATCCAAGTGAAAGGTTCCTATTTTGTATCTAGAGTACGCAAATGTCATGCAAGTCATTCTCAGAGGCATGTCACAGATTATGCGTTTGGGAGAGAGCATCTCTCCATGCATCGAGAAAGCTTTCGGGAGGCCGACCCTGGCGCTTTTAAATTTTCTTTTGTAACGATTCAGCTTCTTCCCGGCCTGATCAGGATGGTTTTTTTTCTCCATAATTGCCAATTCCAGACTGGACTCCTCAATGTCTAGGTTTTATGGCGATGGCATTACCTACAGAGGGATGGGAGGAGAGCCCTCCTTCTAAGAACAGACATATGGCCCTTTAGAGGGATAAAGGACCACCCGTGCACTCATCGCGACACAGATGTGCAGCCTGCTTTGTTTCCCGTAGTGAACATTCCATGAATATTCCTGCGGTCAACTGTAGACCATTGAAATTTTGCTGAACGACAATTGGAGAATCACCAGCCCAAATGCTCCAATGGGGAGTCGAAGGAAAAGGAGGGAGGGTCAAAGGAAGAGAGAAAAAGGCGAGGTTTTCGGAGAGCCGGGACCTAGACTCCGAGCGTTTGAGAGAAGATTCCACCCGAGGAATTCGGTGGATTCATGGAACTAATCTCGGTACCTGCGCTTGACTAGACGGCTGGTTAACTATTCTCGGGAGTTTCTCCGGAAGATCTCGAACCATTAAGAAACTCGAACTAAGAAAGAACTATTCTTGTGGTGTTCCACATGGACATTTTAATTAACCTAGATAGTATTTTTTGTCTGTAACTTAAAGCTGTAAATAAAGTACTTAATTGTAAAACGCTACCCTTTATTTGATCAGACCAGAGCAAGACGTTACACTTTAAATGTTAGCGTTTCTCGCTGTAACCACCACAAATATTATTGTACAAATAATGTTACACCATCTTAATTTTCAAAACTATATTAGCGATTTTATGGAATAAATACATTTTCTATGTTTAATCCGTTTTAAAAGAAACTATTTTAATCCCATTTTCTAACATTAAACTTGAGAATTCCATACGAATATGAAACGAATCACGAGATATAATTAATAGTTTCTTTCATTACCATTCTGGAAGAGCACAAAGTTTCACAATTCTAAGAGAATGCGCGAACCTAATGTATGAAAAGGAATGTTTGTTTGTTCGTATTTTATGTACTGTCGCACCGTTCATCCCATTTCAATTTCCTATATTAATTTATTTCACTTAATACTCTTTCTTTCGACGGCACCAGCTAGAAATATACAAAACGCGAGAGAAATGCACGAGAAATATTAATAAGTGCATTCATACTTTTCGAACATATTTCTTCCTATTTTTTTAGCATTATGAAGAAGAAAAAAGAAGGCCTGACCTATCTTCTGACCTATACACATTTTCCTAATTTTCTCAAAACTTTCATTTTCATAAAAATTCTCCCCCGTTAACGTGATATCTCAAAAACTAATGGAGGTATTGACATAAAAATTTCAGCGTGTGTTTCAAATGATATGGGGGGCCGCGGTGGCCTGGTGGTAAGGTCTCGGCTTCGGAACCGGAGGGTTTCAGGTTCGAGACTCGATTCCACCGAAGATCCGTCGTGTGAGGGGGTCTCTTGCACGTTAAATCAGTCAGGCCAAACGTCCTCCCGTTGGTGTGGTGTGGTGTGGAGAGGGGGGTGCCACTTCAGGTGTCGTCCTCGTCATCTGACCGTGGTTCAAAATTTCGAGGTCCGTCCCAAAATAGCCCTCGTGTTGCTTTAAAACGGGACGTTAATATAACTAAACTCAAATGATATGGACAATGAAAGGAACCCAAAGTTTCATAGTTGGTAAAATACTTTTTCATTTATAGGCGTTTTTAGAAAAATGAAGCTGCGAATGGATGGAAAAATGCGTATATTTTTACTCATCACTTCTTTGCATCTCAACATTTTTCTAAGACTTCGGTTCATTCATCATTGTATTCTGTAACTTGTGGACAAAGAAAAATAGGATTTGCTGCATTACCATTTTGTGTAGAATGTTAACCATTTGGGTTAAATTTCATCAAAATGTACTACGAATTTCCCTATTTCTCAAAATATATTTTCATGTAATTTCACTGTATTTATAGTATTTTCCTTTATAAATGACAATACTTCTAAAAACCATAATTTTAAATTCTTTTTATAAAATCCATGTTTTCAAGAAATTTTCTTCGAACGTAGTCGGATACCTTAATGTAGCAGTTTGCAGTATAGCAAATTTGCTCAGTATTTTGGGATAGTAAGCGTAGTTTTTGTGTCCAACCTTGGTATCAATGGATTGAAAAAAATAATCAACATTTAACTTTCGTATACTACTAATTGTATGCCAGGGATAACTCGACAAAAAACTCGCCAAGGATCACTCGATAGATTCAGTAAAAATGCCAAATTCACGCCAAATGATAACTTTTTAAAACTATTGTAAGGCAGTATCATGTAAGGCTTTCTCTGGCACACCGAAATTTCATTTTTTTTCGAAGACGAAGAATAACTCTTTTATTTGAAAGAAATTGACAAGATTTTCGGAAGATTACTTTTATCATGTGAGAATTTGAGGTTTTATCCTTTTTCCACTTTCGTAGTATAGTTTTTCCGTAATGTTCCGTCTGTTAACATAGTTTTATTTTGAAGTCGGCTTTCGCAGTATAGCTTTTAAATTATCTGCTAATGTAGTACTTCCCTTGGAAATCACAGTGTTACTGCCTTACTCACGTAACGGTTTTCTTAAATAAAAATAAACAATTTTGAATCAATAAAGATTGTTGGTGCTGGGATGATTTCAACTAATTAAAATAAGGTTATTAGAAAATAATGCTGAAATTTGTCACATTTGGCGATTTATCGGCAACTAAAGTCACGATTTCATTTCCAATTTACATTCTATGAATTCTTGTTTTAACTAATTTAAGTCATTAACCAGTTTAAACCGGTTTAAAACAGACTCCAGACTCTCAGATGACGCATGCGTCGATATTTAGCAAGATGATGGATTTATACATATACACACACACATAAAGACAAATAGATAAATAATAACTTAAAAAGGAGCTTTAACTTTTAAAAATATGTTTTTTCTCCTTCGAATACGAAACGTGAATTATGCATTGTTTTCGTAAAAATATCTCTGTTAATTCAAATCACTTATCGAGCGTTTATTTCTTCATAGAGTTATGTAATTCGGACAATGGTCCTGAAAAATACGGAAAAAATCAAACAAACTTTCCTATTACTTTAATGATGGAAAGAACAGATGAAATCCTTAAAATAGACGCATCTTGAATACATATGTGTTGTAGGAGAAAAACACAAGTTGTCAATATTTTATTTCGCTAGATTAAGATCGGATAATAAAAACAAAGCCATTTCGCATGCTCTCGAAAAAAACAGTCGAGCAGGAAAAAAAATGGAATAATCTGTGTATTTAGCATTGTAGTCTAAGATAATCGTGAAATGTTTATCTTGCGTACGTGCACTGGAGAGTAAGAATGGTATTAATTCATAAAATCGTCGCTTTTACCTGTGAAAGGAGTGAAGTAAGGTTCCACAAGAGTACTTCCGAAACGAAAATTTTCGGTCTTAACTTCAATAACGATTTGAGCTCAATTTCATACGTTGTGTGTAAAGATGCATTTAAATGCTATGATGGAATTCAGATTCATCGAACGGTTGTCCATCATTAGCTCAGCAGAGAAAGTGCGGGAATAAAGATGTTTGCCTGATGATCCCGAATTATCTCGGGTTCGTATAAATTGCAGTTGATTATTATCTCGAGAAAACTCGGGCGCAGCAAAATGTGTCACCACGATTTGTTTTATCACGGTTTTACTCAGACAAATGGAAGGAAATTGGCAGTTTTCCAAGTTTTTCGTTGTTCTTTTGGCGGGATGGGTCACGAGTTTTCCCCATTCTATAGTATTGTATTTCCCTTGTATAAAAAAGTATAATATATAATATTTCGTATCTATTGTACGCCAATACCTTCAAAGCATTATCTGGCATGCAAAGTTCATTAGAGAGTATGCTGTAAAATTTTAAGGAAACAACTCCCTCTGGCTAATTTGAAGTTTAGTTTAGTTATATTAATGTCCCTCTGTAAAGCAACATCAGAGCTATTTTGGAACGGACGTCGTAATGATTAATTTGGAAACTGTTAAATTATATCCACGTTTTTCTGCTATGTCGAATAACAAGAAGAAAATTTTTTAAACCATATTTCGTAAACTTTTAATGGTTAAGAAAGAAATTTAATGATGTAAAAAGTCCAGAAGAACAAACTGATCGCCACAGGCGGCCAGTACTATCAAGTTTGAAATATTTCCTCAACTTCGTATACCAGAAAATCATATACGTTTCTGGTTGGATCTGGCATATATATATATATATATATATATAT
>JAPMOQ010005878.1:0-10027 GCA_026543055.1 Argiope trifasciata
AAATCTTTCAGGACTATTTTACACATTTTAGGCATAATGCGTTTTTTTTCTTCAGTGGAACTTCTGGTTTGAAATGAATACACAATGTTCAGGTTTGAAATCAGCTCTCTACTAGTCACAGTCGCTTTTGATATTATTACAAGAAATATATTTGCGAAGTTAAATTAGAAAGTATTTTTTAAAATGTTATTAGTATTATTTTTTTAGAAAGTATTTATGCGCTCAAATTCGGATTTGTAACACTAAAAAGTGATGTCTTACAATCTGCTCTTGTACGCATCATAATACGTAGTGAAATGTAAGTTCTTTTTGCTTCTGTTAATCAAAAAAGTGCCCATCAATTTTTTTTTGCTGTTGTTGCAGAACAGGAGGGAAAATCCCGGATCAATATCCGATTGAAACCTTGGCTTTTTACTGCTGAAACTTTCATGAATTTCCTTTTCATCACATTTTCGAAGTTTTTCAAGACTATTTTACACCTTTTAGGCATAATGCTGTTTTTTTCTTTCTTTCTTCAGTGGAACATATTGTTTGAAATGAATATATACTGTTCAGGTTTGAAATCAGCTCTCTACTTGTCACAGTCGCTTTTGATATTATTACAAGAAATATATTTAAGAAGCAAAGTTAGAAAGTTTTTTTCTGGCCACAATACCCTATGTAAATTAAATGCGTAAAATGAAAAAAAAAAACCAAGATCATATTATAAAATATTTTTTCCTTGTAAGAAAGCAATCAAACTTATGAAGGAAGTGATTACATCTAATTGGCTTTGCATAGATCATTACCTTTGTGGGTTTATTTTAAAGTATATGTTGCATCAATTAATAATTTTACATATTTAATGCCTTACTTCCCAATAATGGTGATCGAAAATTATTATTAATTGATAAATCAACTACACACATTTGGAGAGAGTCAACTTTCAAAAGTAAATCAAATAGCCATCAATTAATCCATTTGAATTGTTACTTTTAAACCTGAAATCTCTCCCCCAAAATTTGAGCTTTCATCAAAATTTTTATTCATTTGCATTAAGTAATGAATATAATGTTACATCTAAATACCATTGTTTTAAAATAATTCTTAAAAAATCTAATGTTTCAAAAATTTTCCTTCGAAAGTAGACAGATACCTTAACTGGAATGCCATTCTGATGCAATTTATATTTATGGAATCTTTCTAACGTTGACGAGTCACGTGATCCAGAGCAAGGCAAGGAATGCATTAACTGAAGTCCTCATCCTCAAATAGTTTCAAAAATGTCACGCTGAATGTTATTTTCCACTCTTTCAAATTTTATAGGGAAAGGATGTACTTGTAACGATTAAAATCACGACAGGCTTTTATTAATTTGTTACAAAAAATTCAGCACATTAATAATTTCAGTAGTAAAAAAAATCTAGCAAAATATTAATCGGAAAAAAAAATCTAAAAAATGCTTTGATAATTTTAACAATTATTTGACCAGAGAATGCAATTACTGGTTTCGATTTTGACTGAAAAGCAATTTACATTTTCTTTTCAGATTTTAATATTTAAGAAGTGCTAGATGATTCCAGTCAATTATTAACTAAAATAAGCATTTTAAAAGAAAAATTTAAAAAAAATTCTAATATTCCTAAATTTTTGAATTTTTTTTTCCTGAAAAATAGTTATTGGAATAAAATTTACAATCTATAAAAATAAATTTTTTGAAATGAAAACAAAAAAAATAATGCAATAGACAGTAAAACATCGTTCATAAATTTAACTCTAAAAAAACTGTGTAAAATAAAACACAAATTTTTTTTTCAGTGCTTTTCTTTAAAACCAATTATATTTTTTGGTGTTTACATTCAATTAAATCTAATAAACGGTGTACTGCTTAAAAGAAAAAGATAAAATAATTATGAATACTTCATAATATTCAACATACTTTGATACTTCACAAAAAGAATAATTATTCATATTTCGAGATATTCTATAACACACTTTAATACTCTATAAAAAGAATGATTATTCATAATTTATGATATTTCTATTTCACATCATTCTTTGATATCATATAAAAGGCATAATTATTCTCATTTTGGAACATCAAACGATAATTTTTTACTCTAAGATCTACATTTAATTATGTATTACAAAATTATATCTCTTAACTTGTTGATTTGATTTGTGGAAAAGTAATATAAACTCTTAGGGTCTGAAAAATTCATATTACATTTTCTCGACTAATTTTATCCAAACAGTTTTTGTTAGTTTGCCTTTGAATGACTAATAGAGCATATGCAGTGAAAACATTGATGAAAATAAAATAAAATCATAATGAATTTATTTTATTTTCATCAAAATATGAAAAAATGAATTTATTTTATTCATTTCAAAAGTCAGATTAATAAGGGAATACAATTTATTTTAAAAGCAATTTAATCAAAAGAAGTGGATTAATTTAAAAATGGGAGAATTATAACTTTATGTCCAAAAGAGATGAATTAAAATTCAAATAAAATCGATTTAATTCTTTTCAGATACTTTTTTTAATATGATAGGCAATTATTTTTCAAAAAAGTCTTTTGTTTATCTCCCAATATAGAAAGATAAACACACGCATGGTGCAAAATTTTTAAAGCCTGGTTATTAATAATCCTATTGCCGTGTTTATGAACTGATTTGAGTACTTTTATAAATTATTTCAAAAAGAAACAGGTAAACTAATTGAAATTTATTATTATTTTGATGCGAAATGAAATTATACGTATGTTTTGAAAATTCATTAATTGAAAACTTCTCTTTTCTAATCAAAGTGACCAAGTTTCGATCAAAGTTTGATCAAGTGATTTTTTAATCAAAGTGAAAAAAGCATATTAAAATTTAAAAGTCATACTTGCAGATAATTTGACCATCCTGAATTAATAATTTTTGCCACGATTGATAAGAAAATATTATTCAATGTTTTTGTTATGTTATTTCAAGTTTTTGTGTTTGAAAATAACATTCGACTAAAACTTAGCTGTATTATGGAATCAATTTATTTTCGATAAGAGCAAGAATTTAATTCATATCTAGAAATTTTTGTAGCTTCATCAAAGTGTTTGTTTTTTACAACAAAGTAACTTGTAATTCAAAAATCTTTCCAGCAAATTATTTCATAATTCTTACACATTTTAGTTGACTTCACTGCTTTCATTTTACTTCATTTTAATCAGTAGAATTGCTCCAAATATTTCCATTGGGATGTCTTTTTGAATGTTTGCATAGTTGAAATGAATCAAAATTTTTAGAAAAATATTTTTCTTGACTTAATGATCCTGTTTGTTGTATTGCGTGAACAGATTAGAATATTCTATGATTCCTAATCCAGGCTATTTTACGTAAATTAATTTATTCTTTTTTCTAGGATTAAGGAAAAACAGATATGACATGCTTTCAGTAAAAAAAAATTAAATGAAAGGTAATGTGTAAATTTGATGATGTACTTCTAATGATGTGTAAATTTCTACATTGTAGATTCCTATATTGAATTAAATCTATCCTTTGTTGAAGTTCATACCATTAATTTAACGGATATATCTATATCTATGTAGCAAAATAAAAATGTACAAAAAAAGAGAATATATCAGTACAAATATAGTAGCCAAAATAAAAAAAAAGTTAAAACCGAAATTAAACCGGAATAAAGAGAAAAAAAAATGCCTAAAACTTAGGATAAAAAAGAATTCGTTTTGATGTAATTCTTTTTGACATCTGTTTTTATTTCTTCCCCTGAGAAGAAATGAATGCATTCGATAGCCTTATTTCCCAGTTTATTTCTACCTGTATTATTAATTTACGTGAATTAATTCGCGTAAAGATAATAATTATCTTTAGATTATTTCATAGGCATATAAAGTTGGAAATGAAAAAAAAATCACGTTCCAAGAGCTGCAGAACTAGTGGGCATAGATTGAAATTCGTTCAGTGTTAAGATATAGAATTTATTTCAAGAAATATTTTTTTTTCTTTAAGCTTTGTTGAAAATTATTTCAACTAACATGATTTCCAAAATCATTTCCGCTAAAACTCCTTTTAAATATTTCACAAATTTCCCACAAAAAAGTCAATTTTAATTTTAATTTAGTATTTTATGCCGATTTTAATATTTATTTGTATTATTTCCACAAAACTGTCGATAAATGGTAGTTTAAATATTTGTACATATTTTTTAGTCTTGTGATTTACTTCATGAAGTGATTTTGTTTATAATCATTAGCTAAAATATTTTCTTATAAATTTGTGTTTTAAGAAATAATTTGCGATCAACGATAAATTAAGTTTTGAGTAAATGAATCCTACTTGAAAGCTTAAATCATTATTTAGGATGGAAGCTAATTATTGTCGAAGAATGAGCAATAATACACATTTTTATGTAGTGACATGATTAAATATTTAGCAGATTGATTTCGATTAAGGTTTTTTTTTAGTTTCCAGTGAAAATACCAAAAACCGATGCTGATAAAACATATATTAAATATATATTTTTAAAATTTTGATTCTTACTGAAAAAACAGTCTTCATTAGGATTTTTATTACATGAAATTCTTCAACCCATAAAATGAAAAAAAAAAACATTATATTTTAATGAGTCTGTTTTATTAGAATTTTTTTCACTCTTTTGATTTTAATAAAGATAATTTTGTCTTTAATATTTCAACAGAACATTATTATTTCCATCTATAAACAAACTTGGGTAAGATATATTGCACTGAAATTTATATAAATATATTTATTTTTATGAAAAATAATATAGTTGGATCGTTATTGTTTGCGAGTAGAATGGTGGATTTGTTAATAAGATATAAAATTATTATTTTTTTTAATTAGAGCTAATAATTAAAGTAATAAGAAATATAGTTAATAATTAAAGGTAATTAGAAAAGTTTCTTTGTATTAAGAAAAATGTTAATATTATTGCTAATTAAAGTAATAAGAAAGATAGCTGAAAACTAAAAGTAACAAGAAAAGTTTCTTTGGTAATAAGAAAGAATTTTTCTATTTTATCTAATTAAAGTAATAAGATAGTTAAAAATTAAAGGTAATATTATTTCTTTAATATTATTAATATTATTTCTAATTAAAATATTAAGAAAGATAGTTAAACATTAAAAGTAATAAAAAAGATCGATTTCTTTGGTAATAAGAAAGTTGATATTATTTCTAATTAAAATAATAAATACATTAAAAGGTATTTCAACATACATAGAAGACCTTCCACTGCACAGTTAAAAAATATTTAGCGATACAGAGAGGTAAACAGGCATATAAAATCATCAAACCTTAAAACACCTGTTCAAACCATGCCAATTAATTATATTTAAAGTCTGTATAAAAAGTTTGTAAAAATCCATTTATAAATATATAGTTTCAGAATGTTAAAGTTCCCCGATGCAGGCAAAACTCATTAAATTCAGGCCAATTCTATAATTCTTTTCTCTTAAGGCAATTTAGCGGGCTCATTCATTTCCTTTTGTTCGACAAAGGTCCAAAAGCACCTTATCATTTCAGGAGCCAACACATCTGGGTTAATTCATTGAGCCATAGGAATTCTTCACGCGTCCATCTGATAGAAAAAAAAACACAAAATGCCTGTGCCTTATCAGCTCTCGATCTCTCCGGTGCCCCACCAAAAACTATAAAAGCTCGCAACCCGGCCGGGCGAGCCCCAGAATTCAACCAGAAACGCCCCCTTCAAGAAAAAAAGCATCAAAAATAAAAATAAAACACCCACATAAGGTCATAGTCTGTCCCACCCAATGGAGTAAAAAAAAAAGTAAAATAGGTGAGTAAGATAAATTGCGCCGTGGAGGGGGGATCCGAGGTTTTATTTATTTGTTGGACGCGAATGTTTTATGCACTTGCACACTCAAACCGAAAAGCAATTAGAAATCTCAGTGGGGCGCACATATAGAGTGGGACCTGGGTTTCGCATTAGGACACCTAATCTGCTGCTTTAGACCACCAATCAAGTTTGGGACCGGTAGTTAACGTATGCATCGACTGGAAAGTTAATGAGAAACAATGTTTGGTTAGAATTGAAACATGTGCGCAATATTAGTTTTGTTACTTGGTTATGTAAGTAACTAATAGCAAAGACCTTGACAGCAAAATAAAGTAGACTTTATCATGTTCATCAAAGAGATTGAAATCTATTTTGAGATTATGAAGTATGTGATAGGAAGTTCTTACGCATTTTATGTACTGGATTTGTATGCATCGTCTGGACATTCATGTGAATTATACGTACATTCATATGAATTGTAGGTTGCTACGATTTCTGCTAGTTGACTTTCTTTATATGCATTAATTGCCGCCCTTTCATGCATAATGTTTAATATCCGACGATTTATCAAAAACATTGATTAAGATATGAAAATATAGTCCCTGAAGCTTGTAACATGCATTTGATCCGTTAATAGATTTCAAACATAGGTACAATATTAGTTTTTCACCTTGGTAATATAAGTAACTAACAGCAACGACCTCGGTAACAAAATAAAGTAGACTTTATCCTGTTCATCAAAGAGATGAAATCCACTTTGAGATTATGAAGTATGTGACAGGAAGTTCTCCTTACATACTGGATTTGTATGCATCGACTGGGCATTCATGTGAATTGTATATTACTATGATTTTTGCTAGTTAAGGCTTTCTTTATATGCATTAATTGTCCCCCTTTCAAACATAATGTTTCATATCAGACTATTTATCAAAAAGATTGTTTAAGGTATTTAAATATAGTCTTTTAAGCTTGCAACATGCATTTGATCCGTTTATAGAATTCAAACATGGGTACAGTATTAGTTTCTCCTTGGTTATATAAGTATCTAACAGCAACGACCTTGACAGCAAAATAAAGTAGAATTTATAATGTTCATTAAAGAGGATGAAATACACTTTAAGATTATGATGTATGTAACAGGTAGTTCTTACACATTTTATGTATTGGATATTTCATATGAATTGTAGGTTGCTACAATTTCTGCTAGTTCAATTTCTTTTTATTAATTAATTGCCACCCTTCCATACATAATGTTTAATATCTAACGATTTATCATAAACGTTGATTAAGATATCAAAATATTTTAATCAGTGCTTGAAGCATGGATTTGATCCGTTAATAAAATTGAAACATTGGCAAAATGTTATTTTTACTCCTTGTTATATAAATAACTAACAGTAGCAACCTTGACAGTACTATTAAGTAGAATTCATCATGTTTATCAAAGAGACTTAAATCCCCTTTGAAATTATAAAATTTATAACAGGAAGTTTCTGCTAGGTTCTTTATGTACTGGATATTTTTATGGGTATTGGAAGCTGCGATGTTTTCCTTTAGTTAACTCTTTATATGCATATATTGCACACCTTTCACACATAATGATTAAATCCGGTATTTCTCCCATTATTTATCAAAAACAATGGTTAAGATAAGAAAATGTAGTTCTTTAAGCTGGTACTATGCATTTGACCGATTAAAAGAATCCTTGGTCCTTGGTTATATGAGCAACTAACAACTATGATCTTGACAGCACAATAAAGTATACTTTATCATGCTCATCAAATAGATTTAAATATACTTTCAGATTATGGTATATATAACAGGAAGTTATTGTTATTGTTATTGTAGTCCCTTAAGCTTGTACTATGCATTTGTCTGATTAAAAGAATCTTTGGTCCTTGGTTATATGAGCAACTAACAACTATAATCTTGACAGCACAATAAAGCATACTTTATCGTGTTCATCAAATAGATTTAAATATACTTTCAGATTATGGTATATATAACAGGAAGTTATTGCTACATATGTTGGTTTGTACTGGATATTTTCATTCGAATTGGAAACTGCAACTATTTCTGCTAGTTAACGCGTTTTTTACATGCTTAAATTGCCACACTTTCATACATAATGTTTAAATCTTGTATTTCTCAGACGATTCTTCAAAAACATAGATTAAGATATTAAAATATAGTCCCATAAGCTTGCAGCATGTAGTTGATCCGTTAATAGAATTGAAACGTATATACAATATTAGTTTCGCCCCTTGGATATATAAAAGCAACGAACATGAAAGCTCCATAAAGTAGATTTCATTATATACATTAAAGAAATTTAAATCCAATGTGTAGGAGGAAGTTCTCATTATGCATTTTATACACTGGATATTTTCATGGGAATTGGAGGCTGCTATAACTAAATACATAAAATGAGATTTAATACATAAGGTTTAAATCCTGTATTTATCGAATGTTTCATTCAAAACAGTATTTATGAAAATATAGACTTCTAAACTTGTACATGCGTTTGGTCCATTAATGCAATTGAAACATGGACACAATGTTACTTTTCCACTCCGGCTCTATAAATTACTAACAGCCACGACCTTGACAGCTCCATAAAGTAGATTTCATTGTATTCATTAAATTGATTATTCCACATTAAGATTACTAAATGTATAGCAGAAAATTCTCATTATTCATTTTATTAATATTCTTATTATTTCCGGATATTTTCATGTGAATTGGATTCTGCAAAAGTGAATTCTTTCTTCATATGCATAAGGCGCATATTTTTCATTTATAATATTTAAATTCTATATTAATCCAATTATTCCTTAAAAACATTGATTGAGATTTTAAGATATAATATCTTAAGCTAGTAGTATCTATTCGGTACGTTAATAAATAACACCCAATAGATACATGAGTTTATTAGTTTTATTCCATCCATGATTCCAACATAATACAGCTCCCATAAAATTATATCTGTTCAATCTCTATATCTACGATGACACTTCAAAATAACAGTTAAAGACAAGCACATTGTTTTTA
Organism: Argiope trifasciata; assembly: GCA_026543055.1. Classification (NCBI taxonomy): domain Eukaryota; kingdom Metazoa; phylum Arthropoda; class Arachnida; order Araneae; family Araneidae; genus Argiope; species Argiope trifasciata. Next base: position 8,852 of record JAPMOQ010005878.1, read on the forward strand.
CATATTTTAATTTTAGATATCGAGATTGATATATTGTTTTGTGTTATAATTTTAGGTAAAAATTAAATTAAAAAAGAAATTCGTAATGCGTTAATCTAACCAGAAACAAAACTTAAAACTTTTGTAGCAATTGCTAGTTTAAGGAATTATTAAAACCTCCATTTCAACAAATAAGAATGAAATCGAGAACATGAGTTGAAATAACATATGTTCTTAAAATGCGATTACTGCAAAATTCGATGATTTAAAAATTAATATTATTGATAAATTAAAATTATTTGCAGCAAAAACACAGTATTATTCAACATCCTTTTAAGGTAACGTTTAAAATGCTTTATAAATTAACCCTTGACCTACGAATTTACTTAACTCCCAAATTAGATGAAAAATTTTATTTGAGACATTCATCATTATTTTAATTCATATAATAATACCGGAGCATTTGAGGTATTGCCGCATTTTAATGTAATTTTTGCGTCATAAATTACCTAATACTTTTAGTAAAATGTAGATTTAAGAATTCAGTAACCCGATACGCTTGTGCGATTTGTCATTGTATACGAAGAGGTTAATACATTTTAAAACCCTCTAACAACGTTCATTTCCCTAACGATATATTTGGTTCCCCTAATGATATATCAAAACACACAGAATAGCAGAATTAAAGGGATGTTTTTTAGGTTTAAAGGAATTTCAAGTGTAAGAACAGTTTCAAAGATTAAATTTAAAAAAATCCGAAGTTAAATTAAACACAAAAAAATCTTATATCAGGAAAACATTTTGATTTTTCTTTAATAATTTGCCCGAGCAACATTCTTCCGCAAAAGATTCGAAGACTGAAAAAATGCGGTGAAAAGAGCCTATATACGCGAATATTCATAACTGGTTTGAGCTTTTTTTGTAAATCCCGTACATCACCTGCGATATAAATTCCTGAGGGATATATTCCCGTGCTGCGTTGGATTGTTTTCAAAATGGTTGGAATATTTCCTTAATATGCAATGTCGGTCCAATAATGCGTATATTTTTCTGCCGAACATCAAAAGCAGCGATTTTATTGCCTCCGAATTCCAAACTGAAACGGCTTTTACGCCCGCTCATGGCTGGCTATGAAGGCACCATATTTTCTCAGTATTGCTATTTTAAACAAATATAGAGTCCGTATACGGTTATGTT
>JAPMOQ010005879.1:1676-20549 GCA_026543055.1 Argiope trifasciata
GGTATTTTAAATCCTCAATAATTTCAAATCTCGATGTCTATTAATTAAAAAATCATTATTGTTGTAATAATGATTTTTTATTGTTGTTATTAATATATTTTATTGTTTAATATTTTTATTTGTTGTTGTTGTTTATTTTAATATTGTTGTAATAAAATAATTAATAGTTGACTATTAATATATTATTGTTCTGCAAAAATAGTATAAAATCTTTTCATTTCGTTTGCCTTATAAAATATCAAAATTTTGTAGATAATAATCCTTGAGTAAAATTATTACACTCATTTACGAATAAAATATTTCTGAGAAATAAAAACATGGATACAATCATTATGAAGAAATTGTATTCAGAAGGGTTAAAAATGAACCTGGAAAAGAACGTCTTTTCAATAATTAATAAGATTGTTGTAATTAAAACGTATTATAAATGAATTTTCTGCTTTGAAGTTATCGGATTGGAATATTGGGAGTGCTCTTTTTGAATTAGAGGTAAAATCTCATCTAATATGAATCTATCTAGCAATTTAAAAATATATCATTCTTTAATAGGTAAATGCAGATCATTTAGAATAGCAGTAAGTAATTTTTGCATATAACTTCTTCCATTTAAAACTACTTTTCGTTCATTAAGGCTGTAGGGCTATAAAAAATAACTGCATTTCATCTTTTGTCTTAAGATATTTTAATATTTTCATTTACATTTATCATCGTTTCCAAATTTTAATTGTGATGCTTTAATTTTTTAAACTTATAATAACTAGGATATATTTAGGAGACTCATTTTATCTTCCATTTAATCTGAATTGAGAAATGCCTCAGATATCTTGCTTCATATTACAAAAACTCTTTTCTTTGCTAAAAACCACTTCAGAAACTAGATAAAACTATATGCAAAAAGTATTGATGTTTTAGCATTATTTATTTTTTAGACAGAGGTTAGTCAGAGATTAATTATTATTATTATTACTATTTTATTTTAAATTTTCATATTTTTTCGCCTTTTTTCTATCTTTACACATTAAAAATATTTCACTTAAAATTTCAATAAATCACAGCTATTATTACTATTTAATAAATTGTTTATTGTGTAAAGTATATGTTACTCTCATTAAAATAAATGAATTCAAGATATAAAAATAAATGTTTTTGAATATTTTTTACAAAGATTTTGACTATCTGAATTCATTTTTGTTTTACGTGAGAACATTTCAAATCAGACAGGCACAAAATTCACAATATTTGATATGATTTGATTGGGGTTTTTTTGCACATTTGATTACTTTAAAGATAATAAACCTCTGCTGAATATGAGAGAAATCACAAATAGATAATGTTTTGAAGTGTGTTCTATAACCATATACTTTCATTTAATTTTAATTGTTTTAAGATTGTAAATATAACATTTCTTGATGAATTTTTCATTTGCATGATGATTGGTGTTGTCGGTGAAAAGATAATTAAATCAACTTTTAATTGTGCACAAATAGCAATATCAAGAAACTGAATTTAAATCTATAATATTATTAATAACCCCAATATGTATAATAAATAAGTTATATTTGTGACGAATTATTTGAAATATAATTTTTGTTTATAAAATATTAATTGATTATAGCCATTAATTATAATTTACATGCATCATTCAAATAATTACAAATAATTAAAAAAATACATCTGCGTTTTTGAAACTTAATGAAAATATGTATTAATAAATTGCTTTTATTCGTCTTATAAAAATAAATTCCGAACTTTTAATAAGAAAATACTTTGCAACGTTAGCAATACTTCATAATTTTATTGAAAATAAGAACTCCACCAAGAGCAGAAAAGAACAAAAAAAAAAAAAAAAAAAAAATGAAAAACAAATACAAATTCTAAAAAAATAATAATTAGATGAGAATAAAAATATATTAAAGATTTATTTAATAGTTAATACTTGCAGCGAATTTTCATAAAATTAAAAATTTTATTTACTGCAAAACTGTAAAAAATAAATTTCTTTACTATTTTAACAGGCAGGTATAGGAATAAAATAAAACTATTATTCAAGAACAATATATACAGTGGATATACGAAGTGTAAATTCAACTATTCATATGATTGCAAATTCTTTCAAAATTGAATATGTATTGCTATTTCAAGCTTTAAAAACATTTGTACGGTCTATTCTGCCAGTTCTTTTTGCTCCTAACATTTTGAAAATGCTACCACAAAACATTAGTAAAATAAATTTTTAGGATGTTTTTTAAGATGTTCTTTATATTCAAGAAACTATGGAGATTCGGAACTATAATTTTTTAAAGATTTCTTATAAATGATAAATAGTTTACTTGCTTGAAATATATAAAAAATACTTTCCACTGAAACTTTTCTAAGCAATTATTTTAGTATAAAATATGCATATAAATATTTCTTTGATATATATGTGAGGAAATTTTGTCTTAAGTGCAACAGCAGAGTAGTTCATGTATATTCAAATTTATATGAATAGATTTATTTATAATTTTATGTTCCAAAGGTGAAAATAACATTTTGGAAAGTAAAAACTGAACTATATGTACTTAAGTATACAACTATGTTTATATGTATACAAATATATGAAACTTTATTTTACAATAGTTGAACTAGTGGACTGCTAATGCTTAATATTATACAAATATGTTGGGATTTGTGGGAAAAAAATTATAAAACTAAAAAACTTATTTTTAGAAATTTAGAAAAAATCATAAAAATATATTTTGCGTAATAGTATGTACTTTTATTTCATAAAAATAAGAATTTTTTAACGTGCATGTATATGTCCGAAAAAAAGAACTTGTCTAAATTTATTTGAACCGGGATACAAATTTGCATTGCTCTAAAATAAAACTTTTCCTATTTCTTGTCATTTCATTACCTATGAAAAATCGCATAGCCATTTTGTTGTTCTTTTCTCTTAAAATGTAATACGTTCCTTTTTTATGATAAGTACGAATGTCCTAAAAGTGTCCCTATTACTCTAAAAGTATTCCCATCTTCCCAGTGACTACTTTACTGTATGTAGCAGGGATGGCGAACGATTGGTACACAATATAATATTTCGAGTATACCACAGATCAAAACGGTTTGCAAGTGACTTTATTTGATAAATTGGAATTGAATAATTTGAAATGCAACTGATTTATTTCGAGTCTAGTTCAAAATAAATTTAAACATTTATTGAAACAACTAAAAGGTTAGAATTGAATGAAACAGAAAGGTTAACGAGCAAAATAAGCAAAGATGCCAGCAACGAAATTTTGGAAACATGGAGTTCAATTCAAACATTTAATCGTTATAAGACATTAATTTGAGTTCTATATATAACTAAAACATTTACTGCTATACCGTGCAAAAGGTTTTTTTGTCGTAGTAAATAATGACTTTTGACTTGTTAGCACTTAGTTTTATTATTTTACCAATAATCGCAAGTCAGAATTCTTTGAGGGCACGTCTATATATAATTAAGCATGTCTTTAAAAGAAATGGTATGTTGATTCATAAAGGTTTGCTACCCCTGGTATACAGTATACATAGGTTATAGAATATATTTCAGTAAAAGTGAATGTTACTTTCCTTCTCCATATCTGTGAGTAGAAGGGCTTATTTCAGTATACTGTCTGTTGACCTTAGAATCCACGAGCAAGCCTTTGAGTCTGGTATCTTTGTTTGAATTGAAGAATTATAAACTTATAAAATAATAATATATTTCAATTTCTTAAAAATTTCTGAATTTTTAAAATAATTTCTGGAAAATACGATATTTGGGAAATGTGTAAAACATCTTCCTATTATTATAACTATTAGTCTTATCAGCCATTTTTTGAAACTGACTATAAAACAAATTTTACGTTCCCAATTTAAACGAGATTAAACAAACGGAATATCCATTCTCAGAAATGTTTTGAAAAATCCCTAATTGTTTCGAAAAAGCAGCAAAGTGGAGCATCATTTGTCCCACCTTGCAGCCAGAAATCTAAAGATTGAAAAAATTCTACAGGCATAAAAAATTTTTTGCCAGGAGACTTTAAATAAAATGCTCCTAAAATGATTAATTTAGAGTATTTGAAATTAAGTGTTCAGTACTGAGGATTAAATGCTTCAAAATTATAAATTTAATGTATTAAATTACAGATTTTCATTGAAAGAATTGGATATCTATCAATTTAAAAGTAATTTTAATTCATTTTAATTTCCTAATTGGAAAATCTTGAAAAATATTAGTGAACTCATATAAATTAAAAGGAATAAACAGGTTTAAACTAGGATAAGAATTTATTGCATAGATAATAACAATTTAATTATTTTTATTTATTCTGGTTTACTAATTATGTTTATGTTTAAGTGATTTTGAAAATGTATTTGTACTCAATTCTTAGATCCCTAGATCACTCAAATCTCATAAATTTCTACGCAATTATTGTCAGGGAATTAATTAATAAAATTAAATCTAAAATAATACTAAATGCAACAGTATCTAATATCGAATTTCAGATAAACAGAGGTTCATAATCTATAATACTTTTAATTATAAGTTTTAGATTAAATGTTATTAAGTAAACAAATATAATTGCAACTTTTTCTTTACTTTAGCAGAATAATAAAATTTTGATTTTCAAACTATTTTAAATAAATTTTATAAGCTAAATTAAAATAAAATCCTATCTAAGAAATGTATTTTTCAATTTATCATTCAAGCTATATTATTCTTAGAATACGTATGAATCTCTTTAAAAATTATATTTAATGAATCAATTTCAAACATTATAAAACGTTAGAAGTATTTACATATATCAGAATTTTTGCGATGCATATCTAAATGAAATTAGATGTAAAAGAACTATTTGTCATTAGTAAAAAGAAAATTGGAATTTCAATACTCAAAATCCTTTTGCTAGAAATGAAATGCAAGAAATGACAATTTATTGATTTGACATTATATTTGGAATATGAATCTAAATTGACATTCTCTGAAAAGTAAAGAAAATCAGTTGAGTTTCGATTTCAAGAGATATAGCAAGCTCTAGAATAACAAATATGAAACTTCTCCTTCTATATCTTTCACCAGACCGATGTTTGTGGGTATACTGATTTAACACACTTGTTTCATACCAAGAAAAATCCATCGATTGATACATTTCAATAAGAACATTTTCGCATAAAGAGTGAGGTACCTTATTCCACTATTCGACGCGACTATTATTTATTGCTAGACGCTCCTACTCTTTATTATTTTTTTTTCTGTTAGAGATAGTATATGATTTTTAAATAGAAATAAAGAGATAAAATACATTCGCAAATGGGAATAAATATTTGATATATGCATCTATACTTAAAGATATTTAATCAATTTCAGATCTTGATATTGATTTTTTAGCTTTTAGCGTCGAATAATTTTATACGTATTTTTATTTAGCGAAATTACATGACTATTATGAAAAAAAAATCCTATGCGTTACATGTATTTGTGTGAATAAATATATAGTTGTGACTATAATTCTAATTTAATTTCCTGTATAATTTTATTGTTTGAAACATTATGAATTAAGTCATTTATTTAGATTATTATATGGAATGGAACTGAATTAAAAAAATAACTATGTATCTCAAAAATTCATATCTAACATATTTCAATACTTAAAAAATAGTCTTTGCTTGCTGATTAATTAAAATATTCAACTGAAACAGTTTAATTTCTGTTGTTTATGATGTTTACAAAAATATGCTTCTTGTTTGAGTGACTTTTTAGACTTTGATGCAAAATAAATTTACATCCTCAACAACTAATATATTTGGAGTAATTAGAATATTTCTGAACTTCAGATTACATTTCACTCGTGTTGTTTATCACAACATTTTATTTAATGTTTCTGATTATTTAACTAAGTACTATTTTTTTATTATTTTGAGACATTAAATATTTTATATCGACCATTTATAATCCGAGGAAGGCTTAAAAATATATTGTTGCATGATAACTCTCGTCCAGACACAGCAAAACTAATTCAAGAACTCATTCTGTCCTGAAGATAAAAAAATTTTTAGCATGTGACTTATAATAAAGTCACTTTCTATTTATTCAGATCGACGCTAGTGTATTTGTAACGAAGCCTGTATACAGAATTAAAGACTAGCAGAAACGATTCGATGTTTATTTTGTTTCAATGTCACTAAGACTCTGTGGAGAAGGCATTCATCTTTTTCCCAATAATTATATAAAATAGATAGTAATGGCGAATATTTTGGTAAGTGATCTTTGTAACAAGTAGATTTTCTATGAAGTTGAATTTGACCAAAACAGACTAAGTTTATACTTATACATCTAATGACTTTTTTTTAGAAATTCAGCCATTAAATGGCGAGAAATATCTACTTTTGGATAATTTTGCTCTTTAAAATTATTTGTATAAATATTTTGAAATAAAAGATTCAAATACTTTTTATCATTGCAGTTATATACATTGTTTTCATGCATTATAAGTAAACATTTCAAAGTGAAAATAAGTAAACATTATATGCATTATAGGCTTACATGCATTATAAGTAAACACTTCTGAAAATTAGACTTCTTTTTTTTATTAATGGTTAAAATTTTCTTCATACAAGCAGCTACTCCGAGAAACTACTTCCATAAAAGCTTCGTAGAAGGTAATTTTTTCTTCATAATACTCTATTAAAGCAAAATCTTTTCACCGACTGACAAGGTGAGAGCACGAATTGGATAATTAAAATTATGGACGAGATTTAGAATGATGGTAAGTTATATTTAGGATATTTATTCATTAAAGTATTAAAGCGCAATAGTCAACCAAAGCCTAGAATACCTCGAAAAAGTCAGTGCTTTATCCATTACACTGTTCGGCCGCTCCGGAATGGTGAAATACTATTAGTAGGTAAATTATAGTGAAAATTTGAGGAATGCCTTTCGAAATTGGCTGAAAATCGAGCTTTAATATTTTAATGAATAAATATCCTAAAGACAAATTGAAATTATCCAAATCATATCCTAAACTGAATTTTCTAATCCGTGCCCCCACCTTGCCAGTCATAAAGACTGTTTTATACTTAATAGTTTAGTAAGGGGTATGATCCTTTCTGCCCGGAAGTAAACCCTTTCATGTATAGTTTTGTACATAAAAAGTGAATTTCTGTATAATATTATAATCATTTTACAGTCAGAAGTCATTTCTTTTTGTAGTATTTTGTGTACATTTGCAGCACTAATACAAGAAAATACTTCGTACTTTATGGCTTTCATTTTCTTCTCAAATAAACGTTGAAGAAAATTCCTTGTGAAGGAACAAAAATCAATGAAAATGGACAAATAAAAATACTTAAACACTTTGCACTTAGTTGTGGAGAAGGAGGAATATTTTGTTTAAATAAGGATAAAAATTCTATTAGCTGATTGCATGCAAAAACCTTTTTCTTTTCTTTAGTGGCAAAAGGAAAATAAAAAATAGAGCTATAAATAATGAACGAAAGATGGTGTTCGTTTTGTATCGGGAAATTGAAAAAATTGGTATTCAGAAGAATTATTTTTGAATTTTTATGTATTATTTTTGAAGACATCATGTTATTCTATGTCTACTAATTTTCGTGATATAGTGATATTAAAACACAAATAATCAATAATGTTTAACTTAATTTTCAGTGGAAAAGGAAATAGCTTTTACTCCGTGATATGCTATGTATTTTCTTATCTATTCAATGCTAGTCTCATTATATTAAATAACCTTATTTCCTCTAGAATTTCAAAAAAATGTATTGGTATATATTCTAATATAAATAAAGCCTATGCTTATTTTAATAATATATATTACTAAAATTTTCTAATTTTAAATATGGAATAAATTATGAATATTCATAAATATTCAAGAGGAAAGTTTCGAGGAGAATTATCAATCAAGGTCTGATAAATGTATCAATTTATTGGAAAAACGTGAACGTAGGTTTTAGAATTTAAATTGCAAATACGGATTTTTTTCCAAATTGTGGTAAACTTCAAATCTCTTTATCAATTTATTCAATGTGTGAAATTTACTTTTTTCATTTTTTTAATATAAGGAATGTCACATTTTATCAATAACATTCAAAAAGACGGAATCATTTTCTAAATATTTTTCCATATATATTAGAAATTTTTACTTCTATGACTGTAGCTCCTTTTATTGGCTTTTCTATATTTATTTGCTATTTACAAAGTAATGTTTTAAAACATAATTTAATCATATTAAGCATTCTTCGCAATTCTGAACATTGGTCAAATGGCAAGAACAGAAACTGAATTGGACTTCTCTTACTGAGAGTTTACATCACATCGTTTTGAGATCATTAAGCTTTTGATGTCAGTCCAGATGTGTACTTCATATTGCAGCTATTTAGAGAAAATGAGTTCGAACCTGAAGTTTTCCAGATACAGAAACAATGCCTAAAAATCAATGCACTTATGAATTGGAAATCGTGCGAGTCTATTTGAAAATTTGATTCTAAGTACTTTGATTATAATTTTTGTTTAATGAAATTAAACATTTAGTTGGTTTTTGGTTTGGATTATTTTTGATAGTTCAGCAGTTATTACTTCAAAGTAATAGACCTTTTTTGATCTCTTAAAATAAAGATACATAGAGTAAATTGGATTAAAGTAATTACTTCATAATATATGTTACGTAACATTATATTTATATCATATATAAGTTTCAGAATATAAAAAATCAAAAATTCTAATTTTTAAAAAATTTCATAAAAATCTAAAAATTTTTTATTAATGAGAATATGAATGAAAACTGGTTAATAAGCTTTTAAATTACTGATAATGATTTACTGATAAATAAAGAAACTGATATTGATTGATATTATAAATTATATAATATAACAGAGAATATATTATAACTATTTTCGAATTTTGTTCTTAGCGACGTGTTCGCGTTACAATGGATGGGGGGGGGCAGTAGCTACTGAGGGTAAAGACCCCTTAGCATCCAAGAACAGAAGTCTGAGTTCCAGCTCATATAACGATGACACTCACCTACTCGCCTGCAAAAGCCCTTTTTACAGAGAATGTTTTCCAAACATAAATATAAGTCAGAGGGAAGAACAACCATCCCCTAACTAGGACTCGAACCCTAGAAGCAAAAATATTTTCGCTTCAAGATTTTTTTAAAAATACAGCTATCTTCATAGGAGTTATATTTGATATATTTACTATCTTTATTTATAGAAACTATTACAGGGAAAAGTATACTTTTTCCTATAATAAAAAAATCATCATTTTTAATATATCTGATCTCAATGTCATCTTTATTTATGGATATAAATCTACCACATTTCCGCACATCGCGATAATTCTGAACATTTGCTTCTGAAGGTGCATCGATTCGCGTGGGAAAAGAGCATAATGAAGTGCTGGGAAGAATGGGGTGGAGGAATGGTGAGAGGCAAAACATGAATTAATCATCGTTGGATAAAAAAAGCTAGATTTAACCTTATCCAGAAGAGATGAGCGTTGCTGTTTCCTCCCATCTACGAGATACTCAAATCGAAATCTTTCAACTGAATTGCGGATAATAATTGTGATTAGATTGGAAGGGGGCTCTCGACATGTACAGTGAACGAACAGAGAGAAATATGAGTGCTGAAGGGGATCCGCTGTATATTGTATAAAAATTAATCTCGAAGTAGATTTGGGGAAATTATTTCGAACTTGGATATAATTTCTACAGTTTATGATTCGTAAGAACTTTCTTAGTAAAATTTTGCTTAATATTTTGGTATTAAATAAAATGATGTGCTTCAAAGAAGCATCTAAATTGTTCTACATTTTATATTTAATGCTATATCAAAATATCGCAACTAAAAACTGGATTCAAAAGAAATTTTAATGTAAAAGCTGGAACTACTACTAATATTTTGTATAGCAAATTATTACCAATAATGTTCTGAAATTTCTTAATAACTATTATAATCTGAGCGAACATACATGTAAATTATACAAGTAAACTGTATCAATAAATGATATGGTAAATTTCAAGCAAAATTTGACATAAAAATGAAAATAAAGCAAAAAACTTTACAATTCATCATGATGAATTTTCTCTTTCTTATAGGGACGAGAATTTTTATAACTCATAATGAAGTATATGAAAATGATAGACGGGTTTCTGAAACATTTATTTAGTAATTTTCTGAGTTTCAAATTCTACAAAACAAAACAAATACTAAAAATGCATGACGCTCACTAGAATACAATTTAATAAGGATTCCAAAGAAACACCATGGGAAATATAACTTGATGTAAGCAAGGTAATGCTGTTTGTTATATCAAAAGAGATGGCAGTAGAGTAATGTAACCATTACACTTTTATTTTAATGAATTTTGGTATATTTCATAAAATTGATCTGCCTTCTTCGGAATGGCATCTATTACTAAATACTGAAAAAATATTTATAGCTTTATATATTTTATATTCCTAAATATGGAATTACTAAATATCTTTTTACTCATGCTTGATGCATCATAGTTCAGAAATTTCGCAAGGTTAGGCTCTTTATATGAAAATAATGCATTATACTAATTCTAAGAATAATTTCTTAGTACTTTAATAATTTTAATTAAAATTTAATTTCCCATGTTCGGTAAGTATTCACAATTTCGATACTTCAGACTACCTTTCATTGGAAATGGCATTATTGTGAATAGCTATGCCATCATAACTACAAAAATATTGTTACATTAAATTCATAAGAAACAAGAATTTCAACAATTAATACTTTAAATTCCTCTATTACCGGTTGTATGTATTATATATCATAAGTATATATTATTTATCAAATGTAAAAAACTCTGAAATAAAAACTTAAGCTCTGTGTAATAATTCACATTAAGCATTCTACATTTCTCTAACAAATTAGCTGAATTTAAATTTCAATCTTCAGATAGGAAAAGGTCATTAAATCTCTCAAACCCTAAGAACAAATTACATACGATCTATCTAAAAAAAGTTATACATTGTATCATATTAAATCGAAGTTCTAGATCGGAAGAATTATCTTGTAATCCAATTGTGGAAGTGGAAATTCTTGAGGAATCAGTGGTTGCATTGATTGTCATCCCCTAATCTAATTATCATTATCTCAAAGTCGAGATAAAAAGATTCGTTGTATTGTGTGTATGCACAAGTTAAACTTTCCTACTATTGTTTGAAACAATGTTTCGAGAAGAATGGCCGAGATGCGACTCATTATTATATCCATAATTTCTCTAAAGCCTCTTATAGTTTCAGATTCTCAATAAAGTCATTCAACTAATAAAAATTCAAAAAAAGTTCGTTTGAATGTAAGACGATTCTAGAAATGGACTCGTTTAAAAATTATTTTGTGTAGTCTAATTTGTATTTAATATGTTTATTTTGATACGAGCATTTTAATGTTCTTTAAATAGTTTTAACTGTAATTCTATTTTAGAGTTGCGAATTTTCAAGCATAAATAATCTTGGAAATTTTAAATGCAAATTTTATAATTTTTTCTTAAGGCATACCATGTATGCTTCTTGAATACATGGAATTGTATTTGAGCTTATAGCTTGGAAAAATCATTATACATCGTTACAACATAACAACTTGGTTGTACTGGACTTGATAAATATTAAGGAGTTTAATTCTTCATTTTTTTAAAAATAAGATAATAAAGAGTGATTAATGATTCTCGTCGATTGTATAACAGCTCAAGATGAATATGAAATTTTACGCTTTTGGAAGCTCTCATGCATTTTTTTCATTTATTGTTTTAATGTCTTTTAACATGGTATACGAAACTTTGTGAAACTCGTCATTTATACAAGAGCAATTACTAACTTATAATCATTTAAATACATTCAGAAACGAGAGAAATTTTTTAAATGATAATGGTAATTTTTCCAGTAAATGGGATTTTCTTTCTTTCCTTTTTTATATTTAAATGCAAGTTTCAGTATTATAAACTTTTGTCGTTTTAATTGCTGTGTAATTATGACGGAAACTGTATGGTCAATTTAAAGTATATCTAATAATATCAACTGATTTAAAATAAGACAATTTTTAAATCATATCAAATTATTTTTCAATTATTGTGTATATGTCAGGCAACTGAGTTCATTTATGTTTTAGTGGGGGAGTCTCTGTTGACTATGATAAAATTTGATTATGATTATGGTAAATACTGTAATTTTTGTAAAGTTAAAAATTTATGTAAACTTGTTTCAGAAACTCAGGATTAATTTATTACCTGGGTTAAGTTATACATTTATAAATGTAAAACTCTGGAAAGGGATCACTAAGGCCATGGACTCAATATAGTTTGAAAGTATTGTCATCTTAGCTGTTCCATTTACGTATATGTTAATAGCTCAGTTCAATGTAAGCTCGAAGAGTAAGGAATACAAATACACTGAATATACTAGTTATTCCTAGCTACGCAAGTTTTTAATTATGGGAAACTAATTAAAAATAGAACACGAAATATTTTAAAGTCAATCAAATGTTATTTAAATTTCTACAGAGATGAATACCAAAAAAGATAATTTTAAAATTAGTTTATTAAATTTACTTTGATTTATTTTATTTTATTTTTTTATTTTCTGAATAAATTTTATAAATTTACTTAATTTTATTTTCGATATTATAAATTAAAATGGAATCCATTTTTAAGATTAGCTGCTATAAGATGTTAAAAATATGCTATTAATAATTCTTAACCTGCATCATATTAATTTTATTGATGTAAAATATAATGATAGGAGTTTGAATAATTACAAAAAATAGAGCTATATTTATTTATTTTAAGTTATTGTGTATAATCTATATTATTAATAGAAATGTGAAAGTTTGGATGTTTGTCAGTCAATCAAGCCAGAACGGCTGAACGGAACTGGATCAAATTTAGTACAGAGATAGTCTATAGTCTGTAATAGGATATAGGGTAAAAGTTATTCCTATTAATCATGCGATTAATTTTTTATCAATTAAAAGCTAAATTTCCCGCGAAAAATATGATTGAAAAATTCCACCAAAGATGACTAATTTTTCAGTTTTTTCCCCCCTTATGTTAAAGAGGCTGGGCCTAACATGCTTTCGACCGATTATTTCAAACAATTCTGTTTTTTTTCTTACTGTTTGATGCATTTAAAAGTAAACATTGTTAATTGATCTATCTTTCCGATTGATTCTGAATTACTTTTAAATTAAAATAAAACCAAATAAAGGAAATTTAAAATTTCTAATCCGCATAGCGTTATCCCAACTGGCGTAGAAAATTCAAGCATTTTCTTTACTTCATCAGGCGTTAAAACTTCAAATATGCGTAGTGTTTTCTACTTGTTGACAGCTGTGTTTTCATTTTAATTAAAAGTTTAAAAGTTATGTGTATCATGGTGTTGTAGCTATCTCAATAGAATAGGCTTGATTTGATTTTTCTATTTTGTTTTACTACATTTATACAGTGTAAATAAATTGCTTTTAAGTTTGTTTCTGTAATTAAATTGTATTAATGTTAGTTACATATTTTTCATAAATGCTTATAGTTTTAAACGCATTCGTTAGGTTTTAATTTTTTGTATGTTATTATTTGATAGTTGTTCGAATATAATTAATAAAGCTCGGGCTATAAAAATAGCTAGAAGACCTGTTAGCAATTTTAATGAGCACCTCCGGACTATCAAACCTCCTCCAGCTGTGGGCAAATGGAGGCTTTATCAGAAGATACCGTGCTTAGACTGGATGGCACTCACAATGACCTAATCATTAAAAAACTTTGGAATTAATTGAGAATAAAATGATTTCCATATCTGGAAAATGTCTCGCTGATTTCGGTCTATTCCCACTGCAGCGAAGAGAGATTATATCAAGCGACGTTGTGAAAGAGCTAAACTACAACGCCGTGGGTTTAGAAGCGAAGGTCAATGAAATTGCATTAAGATTACTCTTCATTGACTGGCTCGGGTTGTAGAATCTGTGGGTATCGCTGCAAGTTTGCTTTATGCACTCACGGGACGGCACATTCCATTTTCAAACTGCTGCTTAATCTCGTAAGCGTAGATACCCAGACATGCAACAACACTAAAAACAGCGAGGAGTCCTTTTGTAGTGGTGCAAGTTAATAGTATGGGACGAGTGAACAATGTTGCACAAGCGTGAATTAGAAGAGTTAAACCACATTCTGCAGGATATCAGCTGCATCCTGGTGGGGATGGGTGGCGTTGTCATTTTGCTAGAAACTATTTTAAGAAAGACACTGCCGACTGTTGAAAGATGCCAGTTCTTATATATACACATCAAAATTTAAACACAAGTGAATTCGCGGGTAAGATCTAATTCCATATAAAACTATGCTATGCTTTAAAATAAAAAACTTAAAAACTTAAATAACGTAATCTTGTGAAAAAATATAATCAAAATAATGTTAAAACAATTGCTATTTGTTCTTGACAAAACAATGACGTCTATTTTCCCAATGTATTTAAACAAAAAGTTTTTGTTAAAATATTTTACCCTATTGTTCTGCGAAAATTTACAAAGCAATAATAATCTATTGTTTTCTGTAAGTCTTACATGATTTTATACGAAAGATGTAATATTATAACAATATAAAATATTATGAATGTTGTATGAATTATTCATTTTAAAACATATTTGATGCATCACTGTCTACTTAATTCTACAACAAAATCCACATAGGGGAGTTCTAAAAGATACTAAGAGAATTTCGACTTTACAAAAGCTATATATAACAAAATTCCATCTCATCTTTTCAAAACAAATAATACAAACCTATTTGAAGTGCAATACGACTAGTTCTAAGAAGGTTAGAAAGTCGCTTGTTGTAACTTTTCGTATAAGTGCGTGATATATTTCAAATGTTTCACAGTAACTGTGAAAAGTAAACCAATCTAATCTGATTGCATTCGTATATTTTCAGATTCTGAGAAGAATGATTATTTTGGGTTGAGAAAAGAAAAGTAAATTTATGATTAAATGGCTGTTTTAACTTTAATGATTAATCCTTTAATGATTTTTGTTAAGTAAGAAATTTAACATTTATATAGAATTATTCCTATACACTAAATTATTTATGAAAAGAACAACAACAATCATTGTATGTTATACAGAACATCTAATATTCGCATCTTGAAGTCAGCTGATATTGAAGAAAATATAAAAAAAAATATGAAATTAATTCAAAAGTGAAAATTCGGTACAAGCAAAAGCACATAACAATGTTATTACATTTGATGAAATATGTAATATTTTCAATTCTAATAGATCAAAAAGAAAATATTATGCAAGAAAATTAAACATGACGAAACAAGTAATATTAATTATGCAAATCTTTGTAAAAGGCAGAAGTGCTAAAAACTTTCAAAATCTTACACCCTTACAACTGTATTTGAGTTTCAAGACCGATTTAGATAGAAATCCGAAGAGAGATCCAGAACGTGAGCAATTGGCGACAATCAGCAGTATATTAACAGCACTTTTAATTTTGGAGATTCTCAAACTTCTTTCTAAATAACCTGAGATTTATATATAGATTAAATAACATATAAAACGATTTTTTATGAAGAGTTCGCTGTATTTTGGTTAAAAAATTAGATGCTATTTCTTTAACTTTGATCTGTCTTAACATTTACTTAAGAATAATATTCTCAATAATTAATATCAAATTTAGAAGATATCTCCAGCACGCAGGCAGGAAATCTGCAAAAGAGACACTTTCCATCAAGTTTAACAGAAGTATACAGACCACCATTTATATATATATGAATGGAAAGTTAAAATGCATCATATATAACAAAGGGTAATTTTATATGCTGAGTGTGTAACTCTTGTTAATGTATTCTTGGGTAATTTCTAAAATTCAATGACCGTTATGGTAATTTATGTTATGAATTTACCCATTTTTAAAATTACTTTATTATTATATTTGATATCGTAGACTTGGTTCAATTTATAACCAAGCCATAATGTGTAATTCAGAAAAAAATATGGATGAACAAAAATCACTTGAAATATTAGATGAACATCAACAAAAAACTTTGGATCGTGGGTCAAAACGGCAATAGATTGATAATATTATTATTTTCAAAGACTATATTTCTTTCATTATAGCTTTTTTGCTTCAATATCATTTATGAATAAAAATTAACAAATTAAAAAGATTATAAAATATTACGAAACACAAGACGTTTTCATTAAAATTAATGCAAAAGTAAAAGCGAAGTCTTGATATTATGTTTTTTTTTTATAATTCAAAAGCACTATTGTTTACTTAAACGTCCTTTTGTGAAAGACAACTGCGTTTATTGATAAATTAATGATTATTTTCATATCAATTGAATAGTAAATATATCTATTGCATCAACTGTTGTTTAATAAATATGGGGCAATTTATGAAAAAAATGCTATAATTTATCAAAGCTGCTTACTATTTGTCTTTTTCTCCTTTCCCCTGTAATTAATAAAATAAATATCTTTGAACTTTGAAGTCTTTAGTTTTAAAATTATAGATGATATATATATATATTTTAATTTTAAGATGATGAATAAAATCAAATTATTGTACCAAAATATTGAAGACAAATTTCAATCTGTTTTTAATAATTTTAAATGAAAATTGAATCCTTATTAAGAACTACTCTTAAATATTAGTTATTTAGCAACTATAATACTTTCAGACCCATCATGTAGAAAGCATCGAACGTATTCATGTTCACGCTGTTTACTGCATTATTACAGCCAAATAACTTTTTAACTTGAACAGCAAAAGGGATAGTAAATAATGTAAGAATGTGAAAAGAATTAGGCTTTACAGATAGTCTTCTTTTTTTATAAATGTAAAGATGCTACATCTGCAGAATTTTTCCAGATCTGTTTTCAGACTGATGCATAGTTTGTCCTGACAAATAATTGGAACTTTTACCCATAGATAAGCCTATATCTGCTTCGGTGAATTATCGCGTGGCTTTTTCTCCTTTTTATTACCGTCGATAAAAAGGGCAGATTGTCTTTTCAAGTTATTTTAAATGACATTTCATTTTTTTCTACGAAACATTCTCAAATAAGCATACAGTTAATGCATCCTACATTGCTACAAAGAATTTCAATCGCAAATGTAAGTTCTGTTGATGAAAAGCAAGGATAGAATAATTTTTATGAAATTATTTTTACGTACAAAAATAATACATTTTGTAAGATAATCACTAATATAAGTAGGAAGTCTAATATTTTGATTGTTTCCCAAAAGGTCTGCGATCTTTCATTTAGATTGCAAGTTCGAATGCAATCATTTAATTTGTTTTAAAAACTATATGAAGAATTTCTAAAACCTGTTGAAAAGGTTTGATGATATATATTTCTAATTAAATAGTGAAACGAATATCAATTACAGCAGTCTCCTCTTGAGGTTTTAATTGAAAATCCCCCCCTAAAAGGACTAATTAAAAAACTGAAACATTCCAAACAGTTTCTTTCCTATCCAATAAACACCGCATTTCATTAACTCATGCTATTATTTTTTTTCTGAATAATTCACGTTTTGGCATCTGCACTTAATTGCTGGATTTCGTGCTATTTAATATGAAATTCGGTACCAATTGCAAACATGATTTTTTTTAAAAAAGGCTTTAAAAAATTGCTTTAAGAAATTCTTTAAAATGCTTTCATTATTCCACTTATTGTACACGCTGCCTTTTCTGACAAAAGCTTTGAAAAGCATTTGCTTTATGGCTCTTTAAAACACCAAATTAAAAAAAATTGTTGTTTTTTTTTCTTTACTTGAAAATATTAATCTTTTATGCTTTCGTTTTAATGACAGATATATTTACAACTGCAGAGCATTGAAAAATAGTTATTAAAAATAAACTTTTTAGTTCATTTCCGCTCCAAAATTTAAATAAGTAGGTTTGTTCCTCTGTCAAGTTTGTGTAAAAGAAGAAGGAAAAATGGCTCAATGAATGTTTTTATTGTTTCGCAGTATTTTGCATTTTATACCTTTGACTAATGATCCTTTGCACCCATAATTTGATAATAACTATAATTTTGGTATGAAAATCTCATATCAAATTTTATTTCCTGTGGTAATATCTTTTTTAATGCTTTTACATGTTCTTCAATGTAAAATATACCTAATAATTGCATGAATTCAGAACAAAACGTGACACCGATCTATAAATCTTAAGATGTATATTGATACTGAGGAATCTTCCAAGTTTCTTTATCAAAATTTTATGCGATAACAATTTTTGGATTTAGTCCCTTTGATGGACATGGAATGTATATTGATATTCAAATTCACTAATCTTTGTATGCAATAACGTATGTTGTACAAATACACATTTTTTTAAGAAAAAACTGAAAACAGATTTTTTAGTTTCTTATCTTATATAAAATGATGGATCTTGATTTCTTTTCCTGATTTTGATCATCCAAATCATTGGATAAATTAAATTAAATTTATATAATAATATAAAGAAAGAACTTTTTTTAAATCAAAATAACTTTTTTTTTATTTACTTTTCACCAAAGCTTAAGAAAGATCATTAACAATTACTTACAGTTTGTCAAAAAATAAAATTTATTAAATCTTTATCTTGCCACATCACACTGTAAAAGACAAAATTTCTATTCTGAACATATTTCTGAAACATAACTATTAGCTGCTTTCGTGGTAAGTTTTATATTTATGGCATTTTACCTCTTCATATATGAATTCATACATGAAATTGTTCATTCATATAGTTGTATATAAGAGATTAAAAAATGTAAACCTACCTTGCTTCACTTTCAGCCCTTGAAAGATTTCAAATACATTAAACTCTTCTACAT
>JAPMOQ010005881.1:0-17341 GCA_026543055.1 Argiope trifasciata
ATATATATATATATATATATATATATCAATTGACAATATAAGCAAAGTAAGAAGGAATACAACATAATCAAAATTACAAAAAATACAAAAAGAATCTGGCCTGAAGGCTTTTTCAAGGGTCTCCCACAGGCAAGGATTCATAATAATTGATTTTTCTGTGAGGAAATCGGGCAGAGTCCAACAGTATTGACCTCTCGTAACCCCAAAATAATTTTTTAATTATCTAAATATTTTGAATTCAAAATAATTTTCAGTTTCGTTTCTGTTACATTTATTCAATTATATTCATTTAGATTTGTTTCATAAATATGTTTTATTTCATTTAGATTTTATTTTTGCTAAATTTTGAGATTTAATTCCAAATTAAATTTTAATTTCGATAATTAGTTTAATAATAATAAAATTAAGTTTCGGTTTATGTTTTGATGACTCTGGAATTGGGTTTTATTTATTTAATGCTTTAATTGTTCTTTACTTATTTATATATTATTTTACGGTATCATGAAAAGATGGTACTTAAAATTTTAAAATAATGTAAAAATCCTTCCTGAGCTGTAATATTGTCAGATGTTATAGTATAACAGCGCCACAATTTTACTTGGCTTATAATTAACCCCTTCCAGTAAGATTTGAGAATAAAAAATTTTGGATGAAAAAGCTATTTCATTTTTATTTAAGAAAACTGAGTTTATTTTATAATTTTAACTAATTTATAATTATTAATTAAAAGGTGTTTATTTTACTGCATGTTTAGCATTTAGTTAGTCAGATGTTCAGGCTAAATGGTTATTAGAATAAATGAACGAATTTATTAGAATGACTACTAATAGTTTGGCCGTCACTTGTACCAAGACAATCAAATGATGTATGATAGTGATCTATGATATCAACATAAGTAATAAAAGTGCCTTCGAATTCCATACACTAGAAATTTTAAATCAAATTATTATTGTATTTAGCAGTAACTTTATTTGCATGACGAGTATAACTCTTCATGCCATATAGCAATGACGAGTATAGTTCGTCATTGTTCTATATGGCGTGAAAAATCAATGACGAGCTATATTCGTCATTTTACGGGAAGGGGTTAGTGGAAATTCGAAAAAGCATATCCGATGTGAATATTCTTGACCTTAAAATATACATATCCCAAGTTTGATACTTCTGGATCAAATGCTTTAGCCTGTAGAGCGCTAATACATACCACACACGCCCATGTGCATAACACATACCACACACGCACATTCATGTTTATTATTAGCATGAAGATTTGGATAATAAATGTGCTGAACTTAAAGCTAGTAAAGTGCTATTTAACGCTGTTTGCCCGCTTGTTTATCTTTCAATTTTTGAATCAGGACTTTTGGCGCCGTCTAAATGCTCTCTCTTCCCAATCGATCTCGAAAGTAAAAGAATCAACAGTTTTTCTTAAGAAGTTCCTTCCATTCTTCTTTGTTTCCATTCGATGCGAAGGTTCCTTATCCAGTTCTTTTAAATATCCTTAAAGACTTTTTGAGGTTTCGCTACTTAGTTAACAATAGAAAGACGGAGACTTAATGTATACCTATATTACCCCGAAGCAGTCAAAATGACTGCATTGTGAAAGAATAACTAATACAGTAAAACCTGTTTTTGTGCGGTGGATAGGGACCGCATAAAAGAAATCGTGCAAAAAATATTCCAAAATTTTATAAATTCTTACATATAATAAACAATTTTGTACGATATACTACCTAAAAATTTTTTTGTGGGGGTAGGGACCGCATAAAAAAAGTCGGACTTAGAAAATACACCAATGATTTATGAAATAGATGAGAGAATGCTTTCAATTAAATTAAACAATTAAATTAGGCCTAAAGAAATCGTAAAAATATTTAATTTTTCGTTGTACATGTACATGGAGAAGTTTTCAAATTATATATCAAATAGTTTGCTGCTACTCGTCGTAATCCAAAACGCGCATCTCCTTGTGATGAATGGGTTGAAAATCACTTCCGTCACTTGAAGATAGGATTGTCTGTATTTTACTTTCTTTTGGATATAATTATTCATTTTAAGGTTGTACTTATGCCAAAAAATAATATAAAAATCTTAAAAACTACATATAAATAGAAACAAAAGTAACTATTTATTTACCTTTAATCTCACTATAAAATAAATCCTTAATCACGGGAAACGTGGATAAATTTCTGAATAAGAAGCTTATACTGTTCGCGCGTCGAGCGACAATATGAAAGTAATTGACTCTGCCTTGCCAGTAGATTGCTTAAAGTAAATGAACAGAGCATCCTGAAGTCCAGATACATCGTTGTCAAGGAGAGCACGTCATCAGAGTTCGTCCACAACATGTATATGTATATTGAGAGGAAACATTAAACTGGTGCTAATGCAGCTAAGATTCATATACCGCATAAAAATAAGTCGCACGAAAATAAAATCGCACAAAACCAATCACACAAAAACAAAATCGCATAAAAAAGGACCGCACATAACAGGTTTTACTGTAAGTAAAGAAATTTATTTAAAATTAATTAATTTTTAATATTTTTTATACTATTTACTGTCATTTAGCAAATTATCAGTAAGTATTAACAATAAAAAAATTTACTTCATTTGGAACAAAAAATAATTTACTCATTATTTGTACATTTTAAGCAAATGTAAGTTGATATCATTTTATGTGTACATCTTCCGCAAACATACTTTTGACATTTTTTCACATATATTATTTGTTTTGTTTTTGTTGCAAAGTCGTACTTGACAAAATATTCGTTTGTTAGAATAAGTTGTATTTGATGTTTGTGGGTCCTCATTTTCTGATGACTTTTTCTGTCTTACAGCACTGTTATCGGTGGAAAGCTGTTCTGCTAATTGGAACAAGAACTGTTTTCGTTGTATTTGTATTCCTGTCGCCTCTTTGAATAGGTTCCAAGCATTTATAGCAGCCAAACCAGCTCCGATTTCATATAAAAAATTTACTATATTCAATAATAAAAGTCATTTGATTATTTAAAATTTTCCAAGTAGTCAAAATGACTGCTTTTAGACAATACAGATATAACACACGTATATAACAGAAATGAAAGAGGGGGGGAAGGCAACTACAATGATTAATAAACGCATTTATATGTTGTACAAAAAGTCACAAAATTCTAAGAAGCTGTGCCATTATATACACGATTGTTTTTCTAACTGAAATTGAAAAGAAGTCAAAATGACTGCCTCAGACAATATAGTGTTAAACAATTGGAAATGCTTTCAACCTTGTATGATGGTTGCTTGAGCATTGCTCATTGTTGCTTGAGCGCATTGGACTAAAAAAATATAGGCTTTTCCGATTTCCGATCGGCAGAAATAATAAAACTTTCTCTCAAAAATGAAAAAATTATATTTTTAATTCTGTTCTTCTTATCATTTAAAGTATCCAAACATGCTCGGAGCATTTTTTAAGAAATATATGGTGTAGACATGCTTTCACAATATTTCTAGGTTTAACACATTTGCTGATACTGACGCACCTGTGCGTTACAAATAATATGTAATTGTACCGAACTATCTACGTTATGAGATGATGCCTTCTCTGCTACGGTTAAAATATAGCAAAGAAGGAATCATCTCATTAGATTGATGGTCCTGATATCAGGCGAGGGCAGTGGCGATGAAAGTGTGAAGACTATTTGAAATTAGTAAGAGGGTATCAATAAACATTAACACTTTTTGAAAATTGGCGTTAATTTAATGACATAAATTTAAGGATATTCTTTTAAAACTTCAAATTAGCTGCCCCAAAAACTATAATTCTCATCCTAACAAAACTTAGGCCAAAATAAGCTACGTAGTTTTCTCTAGGGAATAAACTACAATCGTAGGGTTTTAATAATAAATAAAAATTTTACAACCAAGCGAAGATTTATCATGAAATTTTTAGTAAGTTTATGATATTATTATTCAAAAAATAGGTTGTAAATTAAAAAAAATACTCAATCGATATAAATTCTTTTAATTCATTTCCTAGAAAATAGTATATAAACAAAGTTCATCAAATTTTATAGTTATATGATAATAATATTTTGAGTTATTTGATTTGAAGTGAGCAAGAAATGAGTAAAAATCAGTTTTGAGAAAAATACATTTAATGTGTACAATAACTTGTTTTACAAAAATAAATTATGAGCGCACATACTTAAAATTCACCACATTTATAGCTTATAATTTCTTGCCGATAATCTTTTAAAAATTTTCCTTTTTTAAACCTTTAAATGCTTTTATGGCAATTTTTTCATTTGGCAGTGAATGCTGCATAAATTCATTTATTCTGTCTTTATCTAGCTCATCAAATGTTCTAACTGAATTGGCACTAGGATACGTTCCAAAAACCTTTAGGATAGTCAATAATTACTTTTATTCACTTTTTTTATTCATTCCTAATGTGATTTCAAAAATAGAAATATATCGATTATGTAAAGATTTTCAAAATTCTTTTTATTATAACTTATATTTTTGATTATAAATTTTTTTATCATAAAAACCAAGCAAAATAATCGTATCAAATTCATTACATTTATCTTAATGTAGAAAAATATTTATCTTTAATACATTTTTATTTAACTTGATGTATCTCATGGTGTTTATGATATTTTGAATGAATATTCTTTAATTCCCTGATGTACAAGAATTTCGCAATTTTGTGTACACCTACATTTTACAAGGACAAAATACTGTTTTATGATTTTTAGAAAAACGTTTTTAGCAAATCTAACAGTATAATTTGCTTTTTATTTCGTACAAGTGGTTCTAACTTGTGGTCAACTTCAGATACACTTATTAAAAATGTGATGAAGCGATTTAAAATATACTATTTTAAAATATACTTTTCTGCACATTAATTAAAGTGTGTCTTTTGAAAATTATGCCAAAAGTTTAACTATCATAATTTGTTTGAAATGTGCAAAAAATTATTTTTTTTACTGCAATAGTTTTAAGCAAAATAACTGAGCGATATTTTTATCTGCTACAGAAGCAAGAGGTTAACTTTAATCATTATTTATTTCTCTTATTCACATTATCATTTTCCCTTAAATTTCTCTGAAAAGAGATGGAATTTATAAATATTCAAAACCAAATATTTATTTATGAAAATAACCATCACTTCAGTTCGATTCTCATACTTGAATGAATTTTACTCCCTGTAAATTCTTTCTTCGGAACGGTGTTTTTTATATTAATTTAAAATACACCTCGCTGTTGAATTTTAAAAAATCGAAATCCTAATCGTAATCGTATAACTCGCTTCGCTGAAAAGCAAATTGGATTTGGATTCTGAAGAAAATAATGTTTTTTTTTCTCCTCGAAAAATTTTAGAAATGCAAGATTATTATTTGAGCTTTTGATTCAGATTCTTTTACTAGGTTACGCAAGAGAAACGTTTCAGTTTGCTCCTGCACATTGGCTTCACATCTAGAATAAATTTTGCAATTTTTTAACTACAGAACACCATATAGTTTAAAATATTATGGAAATAATCTTTTTCCCTGAATGGAAGAAAATGAAATTACTATTGTTCTGTTTTTGCGATCGAAATTACTTTAAAAAGTATGGAAATGAAAATAGGTTTATCAACTCTTAAAATTATTTAAGACACGTCGGCGTTTCAAAGGCAAGTTTGTAAATTCGTTGCCATTTAAAAACAGTGCTGCCTACTATAGCTTAGAGTTATTTAATAACAGACCAGGCTTACTCTTTTTAGTTTAAAAACCTACTTGGACATTGAAAATAAAACATGTTATATAAAAACCTTTTTTAGTTAATGCCACTTTAAAAATTGAAAAATCCATAATGGCGTTCATCTGGATCACTAGAATGCTAATATTCTTTGTTGTTTCAAATTAATACGAAATGTATTTCTTTTTAAAATTTCTTTTTTGTTGTTTAATATGATGGCAGTGATTTGAAGCGTTATATTAAATACAATATTTCCAGACCTGGATTCATAATTTAATTGGGGATTTTTTCAGTGAAGATACAAACCGCTCAATAAATTTACTTTCATTTTTTTTCATTCTAGTTATTTATGGAATTAGTTTTATGTTTTTTCGAAACATAAACAAATTCCATTTTTGTACAAGTTTGATTTTCACTCCTTTTACTTTCGTTTTCTGACTAATGAGAATCGTTTACAGTAGAGAAAAATATTTCTTTTAATTTAATTTGTTCATCCCTTTCCAAATGAACAAAATTAATTGGAATTCTTACACGAAATGCCATTAGAGCATTAGCTGAGAAATAAAGATATACTATAATTAGTGTAGTTTTAAATATATTCGTTCTTTTTTTTTTTGAAAGCTGCATTCATTTTTAGTCCGCTACAAAATTAAGTGTCTGATACATTAAAGGTCTTGTGTTTTTGCTTTTTCTTCCTTTAAACTCATAAATAAAGTTTTATTTTGACAGTTTACATTAGAGACATAAATTTCATTGCCTGAGCTTCTAAGAAATTAGCCGCCATCTTGAACAAGGTAATGAAATATATTAATTTAACATAGATGATTTTTAATCTACTTGGGAGTTCACTAATGAATATTACATGAAGGAAATTACAAGAACAAATCGAATGCAAAATAGAAAATATATCTATTTCCCTTCTGGTCACTTATCGTACACATTTTCTGAGTTGAGTTCGTTGATTACTTTGAACAAATGGGCTAACGTATTTTTGTAAAAAAAAGATTAAATGGTTTTGTTTCTTCAAGGATAAGATTAAGTCAATAAGGGTATTGCTACAGCTCAAATTATATTACATATCGATAGTAAGAGTCCTTAAAGCAAGCATATATTATGCTCAATTATTTTTATTCGTCAGTCATTTTTCCTATTCCCTTCTTAAAACACCCACAAAGTTTTATATTTTACAGAAGAGTAGCTAAAATTGTAGAAAATTTTGGAACTTTTTCTGATAGTTACTTCAAATTTGATTATTTTTACTTTGCAATTCAACTAAATGAACTCTGATTCTTGAAAAATATTTTTACACACAAGTTTCCTAAGTTTCGATTTTTTCCAATAGATTTTCTCCTCATTTTTCTGTAGGATTCGTTTTATAGAAACTAAAAAATATTTTATGAGATGTTTTATATTAATGTCCTTATTCTATAATTCTGAAAGGAGAATAAATATTATATAAAGATAAAAATTCTTCATTACAATATCTTCCGAAGATATCTCTCATCAAATTACCGACAAATCAAAACTGAACTTGTACTTTCAGTTTTTAATAAAAATTCATGCAATTTAAAAGTTTTTACAAAGAAAATAGAAGTTTAATTTTCCTTTCTCTCTATGAAAACATTTAAATTGCGTCACATGTTCTGCTTTACTATTCATGGAAGTTCTAATCTCCAAATTAAAAACGGAATGAAACCAAAGTTCTGTGTGTTGCATGGAACGAGCGTTATTATGAATGTTTATTCTGGTATTAAAACTTGTCTAATCACGAGATCGCGTGTGAGGGAGAAAGTTAATTAAGAACGCTTTAATCTCCCCTGAAAATAAACATGTAACGCCTTAAAAGGAAGCCCATTTCTCTTCCAGTAAACATTCCGAACCCGAGTAAATATTTGGGCAGAGGTCAATAAGAGATTATGAACTCAATTGAAACGAGTTGTTAAAATATCATGAAACTGCCAACAACAACAAAAAAACCCACCTCAATCGTCAAATAGCTTTTTTAATCCTTATATTATTGGTTACGTGTTATTGCTCAATTTATAAATGGTTCCATCCAAAGCGGCCTTAGATATTTACAGGAATAATTTGATCTAGCTTTGGTAACGCAAAATTATTACTTTTTCTTTCCTACCAGAAGGAATAGTAAACTTTCTTGCATGAAATTGAAACGAAACATTGCCAAATCTGCAAAGCTGAATGGTTACGACGATGAGCTCCTAGTCAGGAGATCATGTACTCGAATCCCAGTAGACTTAAACATTTTTTTTCCTTCATTTCGTATTCCAGAAGATTCTGGACCTTTTTTTTCATTGACCAGAAAAGAGCTCTGGACTTTTCTTACCGTCTCCAGAAAGGTATTCTGGAACTTTCCCTACCTGTATAAAAGCCGAAAATCTCTCTGTCACAGTGTTCTTAGTTCAGAGTTGAACTAATAAATGGATTTAACTCTATTTCCTCTGTCTTCTTGAGTTCTATCTAAGTCACAATATTACGCATTGTTTTTATTTTCATTTAAAGATATCTCTAATATGCAGAATAGGATCTATTTCGATAGTAGAGTCAAAAACATATTAAAGACAACAACAAACATATTAAAAACATATTAAGATTATTTTCGAGCCAAATAATCTTAGGGAATGATAGATCCTAACATAGATGATTTGTAATTTAAGCTTAAAATTGGCATATACGCAAAAGGTAAAATTTAAACCTGTCATAAAAATATTAAATGAATCTAAAAGTAATTTATAATGATAATGAAGGAATGAAAAATAATAAAAAATTGGAAGAAGCAGTACTGAACAAAATTAAAATTTGAATTCCGATTACTCTATATCGGAACAGGTTTTTATCATTCATTTTTATTTAAATTATTTTTATTATTTTATGTGCTAAAAATATCTTTGTAACAGCACCCTACTTTCATAATTATTATATCACATTACCCATTTTTTTAGAATTTTTTATTTTTTCGTTCACGGAAAATAAAAAATCCTGATTTTTCAAATTTTTACATTTGTTGTTATAAATACATAAAAGGCAGGAATAGCATTTTTTTAATGCTTCAGTCACAAGAAGAATCCCAATATGAAGTTTTATTTTAAAATTAAATAATGTTCAAATTTGATATGTTTGAAAATTCAGCTTTTATGTAACTGAAATTAACTTTATTCTTTTCCTAAACATAAGTATCTTGCCAATTTAAATGTTAATATAATTATTAACGAACTGTTTATATCTGAAAGAAATGCAAATTAAATTTCAATGTACAGGAAATGATAACATAAATTTACATTTTAGGAATCTTTTCCTGCTTTTAATATTTTAACTTCAGGAATTAATTTTTTTTCTCAGTGTTATCTTTATTAGAAATTTGATCCTGTAAGTACACCGAATTAATTTTCCCAAGAATATATTTTAAATTCAAATATCTAAAAAGTAATTTCCTTTTGAGAGAAAATATAAGTCTCTTGATTTCTAACGAATTCAAAAGCAATTCACTGCAAAACCGGATTTTAAAATTGGGTCGATCTAATGCCACTTGGTCATACCAAGCGGAATGAGGGTAGCACTTTCGAATTTAGGCAGAAGTGCGCGCTTTTCGTAGTTAACGAGCACCGTTAAGGTGAAAGGACGACTTTGCACGAAAACGCATGGAAGACTGATTTACAGATGACTGTAAATAAGTCATCTTTACAATGGCATTATTAGTGTGGGAAAGAAAAATTACGGGTTCGTTGATATCATTGTGTCGTCAATGGTCGCAAGCAACTTTTGGGAAGGAATGAAGGATGCATTTAGAAGCCCGCTTCAATGATA
Organism: Argiope trifasciata; assembly: GCA_026543055.1. NCBI lineage: Eukaryota > Metazoa > Arthropoda > Arachnida > Araneae > Araneidae > Argiope > Argiope trifasciata. The sequence goes on from JAPMOQ010005881.1 coordinate 9,544, forward strand.
AACGGGATTTTTGAGAAAACCCATCAGGCAGAAATATCTAGAGTTTCGAACTGATGATAGTGGCGGTGAGGCTAGAGGGAAAGTTTAGAAGATGGCATGTTCATTAAAGAAGAAGAGCTTGAACCGTGTTCTTTACGCATCGTGCTGTACGAGTAGTTGCATTGTCTTGAAGACTGTGGTGGTAAAACAGTTGCGTTGTGTGAATACTATTACAACAGCCTCCTCCATAAGTCTGCTATCTTAGAGTCCTCGTCTGGACATTGCGTCAGTATTTAAGAAACATGGCAAGTTAATAATTTCACCCTCAAACTGATATTCATTAGTGAATATTTTTTATGTTTATCCGGGAATACGAATCATAATAATGTGCTGCTTTAAAAATTTATGTGTAGCTACAATAGCTGGATTCTCTAAAGGTGAATGTTTATTTCACTGCTTCATTGAAAAAGGTCCATTTTTTTCTGCAATTAAGTTGTGACGGGTGCAAATGACTTGTATTTGTTGAAGCATACCTTTTTTTACCCTATTTCTCATTAGCTCAAGTCCTTTGAAACATGGATGATGAATATCTCTATGGCTGGATTAAGCATCTTTCTAAGGATAATTTGACTTTATTTTCTTGTTCCAGGCCACCTGATTTGGCTCCTTGCCATTTTTTCATTAGGAGTACATTAAAGGAATTATTCATGAGAACTGAGGGGACTAATTCAAGCTGTTGTTCTGGGAATTGATTGAATTAAACTACAAATTGCATTGAAATAACTTCAACTCTATCCATGGACTTGGACAGTGGATCATACATAAACATTTGTTGCGTGTGCAAAAATCTAAAGAAAGTCCCAGTTATTTTCATGTATTACACATATAATACTATTGAAAATATGGCATTTTGAAAATGAATGAATATTTCGCAGCATTGCATCATGGAAGTACTATTACCAAGGAAGCGCCCTACTGAATCTTCCTACGGGGAGAATTGAAGCAACTGTTTCTCCCATTTGAGGGTAACAATATGGCCGCCGTGCATGTGCTATGCCCGGGCTCACAGTAACATCGTGATAATAGGAGATTCTCTATTCTTAATATTGAAGTAAAAATACAAGAGGCGATCGTTTTTCTTCTGTACAAATCGGAAATATTTATTTGCATTTTTGGTGCTTAGCTATAAAAAATATATTTCCTTAAACTTTATTTATTAATAATCATAATTTAATCAAAATATTCAATAAAAGCACATGATTTAAGGATTTAATTCTTGTTAAAAGAATATATTTTGGAAAAGATTATTTTAACAAAACAGGAACACATATGCAAAGCTCTAATAAAACTAAACAGGAAAATATTTTACTTCTAAATAAGACTGGTATTTGAATTTTTCATTAGTTCATGCTATTTAAGTGCAGGTGTGTAATAATAATACAACAAAATATACTTTAAAAAGCTAAATAAGGATTTATGTATTTTATACAAAATTATAAAAAGTTTCAATTTGTAATCATAAATCATTTTAAAACAGCTTAAGTATGTGTTAAATAATATGTAAGTTGATTAATTCTGAACCTCACAGAAAATGAAGAAATAAACATATGCAGAAATGAACTTTATTTGAGACTGTTGGTGCATTCAAAAGCAGAACAAGCAGACATTTTTCCGCATAATTTTGCTTAAATTTAGTTAACATATTATTAATTATTTACAAATAATCGAGTGGCTCTTTCACATACAAACGCATATAAAAATGAAACGTTTTGAGTGTATAGCGATGGCTCCGCGGTTACAGTTTTGACTTCGTACCATTGGCGTTAAACGGCCATTCCTTACCTAAAGCTCGTACTTCCATGCATTGCATGGGAATAATTTTCTGAAGATAAAAAAAATGTTCTAAATATATTCAAACATTCGGTTAGGTTTAAATTTTTATGTTAGTGCTTTTTCATATTTTTAAGTAAAATATATCTTTAGAAAATCGTCAGAATAATAAAAAATAATTTAAGTTTTTTTTTCGAAATATGTGAGTTATTAACGCTACTGAATTTGAAAAAAAAATATGTGAAATTCAAAATTTTTCAATGTTTTCAATATTCAAAAATTCTGAGGAAATATTTCAAAATCGAAGTCAACAAAATGAAAGAAAAATACAGAAAATAAAGAAAAAAACTTCTTCAATTATTCATCATGTTGAGTGAAGAATATTATGTGTAATTCTTTTAGAAATGCATATAACAAAAAGTCAAAATCGATATTACTCATTTTTACTTAACACATTTTCCCCCCCCCATAATTCTTTTAGACAGGGTTTTTAGAATATCTATCATATCAGACCTCAAACTGTACTACTTTCTTAATAGCCAAAATCTATTGACCTTTTTTTCTTTCAAAAGTCTCAACTAACGGTGATAATGCAATGCAAATTTAACGTGACAGATAAAAAAATAAGGCAAATCATTTTTCGTCAAAGAGCTTTCCAGCACTTCAGCTTCCGAGCACTCAACTTGTTGCCATGGAAACGACAACCGGATCTCGTGTTGGTAGAACTTCCTTTTCCACTCACTAAACTTTCCAGAAGTTTCTTCCTTGAAAAATAAGTGAAGAAATTTGCAAAAGAAGTTTTAAAACTTAAATTTGAGGGTAAAATAATATTGGGATTTTTTTTTATTCCGGTTGAAATTCACCTTATATCATTCAGAGGGTGTATTTGTATAGTGAGTAAAACTCTGATGAAACTACTTAAAGATTTTTTAGAGTAAAGAAAATATTGATTTTGATTAGAAACTTAGAAAGGTGAATACAATAAAAAGTAACTTTTCTTTTTAGATTTTTTAAAATCATTTTCGGAAGATATTAGAAAAGCTACAATTCATCTTTTAAAAAGACAATAATAATACAAATAATAAATTATCTGTATTAAATTTTTAAAATGCACGCATCAAATTATAGAGAAACAATAAAAAGTGAGATTTAAATCATTTTCATACGACTTTTAAACCTTAAGTAATTTCTTGCTTTTCACAAGCACTAGATAAAAGTCATTATTACAGCTCAAGGAATGTTTTTAATTTAATGTTTTAATTTTATTTTAACATTTAATTTAATAATTTAATGTTTTTATTTACTAGCTGGTACCCGAAACGTTGCTGCCGTAGAAGAAATCATTTTGGAAATATCGTTCGAAATTTAAAATAACTGGCTTGTTTCGTTAGGAATGATTGACAGAATAATATTTATTTTTGTATCGGAAAGGAATACATTCATTGAAATTGGGTGATATATAAAAGAAAATAATCTTGAATAACAAAGTTTAAAGAAAACTTAATTCTATTTTTTTTAAACTTTATTATTCAAGATTTTAGGGTTGCCAATACTTTTTTGTTTTTCCATCTTCAGCAGAAACAAATAAGTGCAAGTAATAAGTATTCAAAGTTTCATCACAATCAGGCGAGCGGTACGACAGGCATACAGACAAACATTCATTTTTATGTACATAGACTTCTTTCACGCTTACAGCTTAAACTAATGTAGCTTAATTATTAAGTTCAATTTATTTGTATTTTTAATTGGTTTGCCAAGAAGTAAAAATTTGGCATAAGAATAAGACCAGAAAATGAATTAAAAGAATTCTACAGACTGCAATATGAAAAGATCAATGAATGAAATAGCCAAAATATATTTCCTAAAGAAAATTTCAAGGAACTCTTAAAATAATATCTTAAAGTTGTATCATCTATTAATTTTTTAAAACTCATTTTTATTTAATTGCATAATGGATAGTTGGTGAATCAAAAATCAATTTTATACTCTATGAAAAATTGCCATTTAAAAGCAAAGCTAACGTAAATAAATATTTAAGTAGTAATTCTCTCAAAAATAAATAAATTCACATATTTTTGGTTATTTTTCTTAATTTCTTGAGTGAAAAGCTGCTAAGTTTTGAAATATCTATAGTTGAGTGTATTGTTTGCTAAATATTCAATTATTATTTTAAACTCTTACAGCTTATATTTCCTCATGCTTTTTGCTTAAATAGTTATTTAATCTTTTTTTCTCCATTTGTTTTTATTATAATTGTATTCAACAATATTTTGTTGACATCTGTCACGTGCTAATTAATTTTATATGTATTAGCATGCTCATGCCCATAAAAGTAAAAATAATCAAAATGTTTAGTAAGATAATTTTGTAAGATTTCTTCAATCTTTGACATTAAAGTTTTTTCGGAAGTTTCTAAATATGAAAATTAAAGGAAATACAATCTTATGAATAGCAGACGAATAATCGAATTTAAGGAAATTATTTTTAACCTTATTAAATTTCTCTCATTTATAGTTTATCATAGTTCTCTGATACTGTTTATGTATGCAGTCGCCATAACATTTGCGAAATGGCTTTAATTTTTTCATGAGTCTGTTTTGTATTATGTTTTACGAGATAATTTTTTTTTCTTCTTGTTGATTTTTAAAAAAATATTATTGTAACATTTTTATTATTGTTAAGGTCTAAACTCAAGCGAATGTCGAATTCGGGAATTGTTTCATTTATTAGATTAAATATCCTTTTTATGTAAAAGCAAGTTTTGGGAATTTTACATCGAAAAATAAAAAAAAAGAGTCATTTTCCGACTAAAAAACCCATCGAAATAAACATCACTAGAAACTCTAAAAAATCTCCTCAAAGTTTAATCACAGACTGATCCCTTAATTCTCAACGAAAGAGGCTCTAAGTCTCAAAAGAAAGAAAAAATATACTTTAATCTCTAAAGAGGTCTAAGAAAGACTCTTCTATAAAAAAAGGGTAAATTCTACTTTACAAAACAATTATTGTGTAGGCGGTTATACATTCTGCAGATACTCTGAATATAAACATTTTAAAAGCAATTAAAGTAGAAGTTTTTCCATTTTTGTTTTAGTTTAGGGTAAATTCTTTGTTATTTGTGCCTTATTATATTTTTTTCACTATTTTTTATGTCGAAAATAATAGACTGGACTGGGATTTTCTGTTAACAATAGGGAAAAAATTCTTTGTTTCTTCAATTTTTAGCCACTTAAAAGTTTTTTCCCCTGAGTAGTTTAATTATTAAGCTGGTAGTTCGTAGATTAAAACAATAATAATTAATGGATTAGTTCGTTTGTAGATTTATATAATAATAATACCCTATTAACAAATAATATAGAAGTAATTTATTTAAGAGGAAATATATGACTGCAATTTTTCTTAATTTTTATTTTAATATTTTAAGAAAATTGAACATAGTTATTTGTGCCTTATTCTACTTTTTTTTTCATTATTTTTTATGTACAAAAATAATCCAAGTTTAATAGATTGTTCTATTATTTTCTGTTAACAATATGAGAATATTTTATTTTTATCCCTGAAGTTTAAGCCTCTCAAAAGTTTCTTCCGATTAGCTTAATTCTTGGGCTCGTATTATATTTGTAGATTAACATAATAATAATATCCTGTGAACGAATAATAAAAAAGTAATTCATTTAAGAGAAAAATATATGACTGCAATTTTTTTTTGAATTTTCATTTTAATATTTTAACCCTTTATTTACGGAATTATATCGCCGTCGATTTTTCAATTTCATTTTTCGCACCTGTCTTAAAAGTTTCCTTGTAGAATAATACCAGGGTACCGAAGAATATTTTAACCAAGCAAAGTATCTTAATTAATTTAATTAATAATTAAATATTTTTAATATCTACTTTTAGCTTATATTAAATACTTGCTATCTCAATTACATTCACCGTGTTCTTTCGAACACCATCAGAAAAAATAGGACGTAGAATAATGTACTAGCATTCTTTTTCCAAGATAATAATTAATGCTGGAACACATAACAACACATATATTAGCTAGTTGTTATTAAGTAAAAGAAATGATTGCAGATAAAATTATATCAATGGTATAAAACATCCAATAGCATAACAGTACAGTTTTGAGGATTGTGTTTAAGATTTTTACAAAGGACCAATAGAAGGTTCTACTGAAATTTGTCTTCAGGATATTTGTAAAATTTCCTTTTTTTGTTGTTTCCAATGGCACTTGTTATTAACAGGCCCACTGATCGTCGTCAGCGATTTTAAGCCTGAATTAGCTTCCCTTATTTTTCAGCAGCTCCAACTAGGGTCAAGTGTAAGACTTTTCTACTTCTTGCTTCACATTCACTTGCACAACTCCTTCTTAAAGGGGGCACATTCACAGATAGAACAGATGAAGAACAACCATGGCCGAACTGGGACGCCCAGACCACTAGGAAGACACGCTATCCCTAAGCCAGGACACCGGCTCACTTTTTTTAATCTTCGGGATTAATGGTATCTTAGAAAATGTCTGCGTATTTATTTTGTTTACAAAGAGTGTTTAAAGGAAGCAAGTGAATGAAAAAAAATTGGCAATAACTCATTAAAGTTTTCATTGGATGAATTTTTATGATCTTAAAGGCCTCTCTCAACAAGATTGCATAGAATCACTTCGGATTTCTTTTTGAAAAAAGCACCACCAGACAAGATTATTTACAATTTGTTCGTAGAATTTCGTCGTGTGTTCAGCAGTGATGAGTCTTTTGAAGGACAACCGAAATCAGAAGTGATCCCAAAGAATTTGATGCTTCTTCTTCTTGCATACAGCCGAACACCCCACCACCACTGAACGCAGCATTAAGAACATTGATGCTGTGCGCGATATGATGGAACAAAGTTGGCATGGCACGTATCTTCAGATAGAAACACCCTTTAGTATATCACAGACTGCAATGCATTCGATTTTGCATGAACATATAGTTGTTAAAAAGTTTTTTTCCCAGATGTATCCGAACAATTTGAGAGGAGCACAAAAAGAGGCTTGCGCAGGTTAAGAGGCAGGTGTTAAGAAATGTTAGAAAACATTCAAACTAGGGCCCGTAAAATTCGTATAAAACATCGTTATAGGTGATATATTCTTATGAGCCAGAAACTAAACAACATCATATATGTTGAAGTACTATTCAAGTTATATTTCTAAAATTATTATTGTAATGTTATTGAACGAGTAGTGTTTTGTACCATTCTAAATTTATACTTTATTAAATCTCTGTTCCATGTTTTATTCGATGCATCCGTTTTCTAACTAAAGAGATTTTCTTTTATTTATTGCTTGGTTTGGTCTTTTGGCGCAAGGGTCGTAGATGTGGCCATGCTGCGCCAAATCTATATTTTGTTTAATAAAGAGATTTTTATCGCTTTTGTTTATAAAGAGATTTCAATAAAAGAATTTCCTTTTAAAAACCCAAGGCCATGGTGGCGTGGTAGAAAGGTTTTATCTCGTGGTCAGTGGGGTTTCAGGCTCGAGACCGATTCCACCTAAGAATGGGTTAAAAAGAATCTATTGTACGTTAAATTCGTCAGGGTCATACTCCCTCCCTCTTGCATAGTGTTTGTTTGGAGACGAGGGTGACAGTTTAGGTGTCATTCTTGTCATCTGACAACTGTCCAAAATGACGAGTTCCTTCCAAAATAGTCTTAGTGTTGTGTTACAACGGGTTGATAATATAGTTAAACTAAACAAACGAACCGTTCAACAAGCCTTTTTCGCATTTCAAACGTATTTTTAGTAACAGAAATTATTTGTTTTTCAATAATTCATTTTGGAAATTTGTAAACGGTCTCGATACATTTAACATAAAAGTTAGTAAAAAGAATATTATGTTACGAACGTGTAGTTTTGCTTTCCAGCTCTGATACTGCCATCGTAAGGAAGAGAGATTTACAGTAATACGTATAAACACACACACACACACATATATATATATATATATATATA
>JAPMOQ010005882.1:0-47695 GCA_026543055.1 Argiope trifasciata
GTTTGATGGTTAGTTCTAGTCGCCCTGGTAGGGACATAAATAATGTGGGGCTGATTTTCTGATGATGTGATGTGCCTTTTGCGGAAGGAGTATTATAACTGGTGATAAATCTGCATTAAGCTGGTGGTCATAACCATAGTTTCTGCCAATGTTACAATGGCCTTCAGATCAATTTATTGTTTAGTATGACTTCGGGTGGGGTGACAGTCGCTAATCTTGGGCTATAATTCCCATGAAACACTGATGGAAAAAAATCCCAACACTAGGAAGGAGCTGTGCTAGATAAACGAAATTTGGTAGGTGTGTTTATACATCTGAATGATGACGTCGATTCAAATTTCGAGCTACGCGTGTAAGTGTGGCGCTAGGTTGAGATTTGACGTAGTGGGTTAATGTTAGTCAAGGATGCCTCTGAGAAGACGAAGAAGCCATTATCAACAGTTCACTGAGTTTGAACGAGGTCGTGTTGTAAGGCTACGAGAAGGTGTGTTTTCTTTCCGCGATATTGTTGAAAGACTTGGCAGGAATGTATCCACTGTGCATGAGTATTGGCGGCAGTGGTCAAGGGAAGGTACTGCCTCAAGAAGGCCAGGTTCCGGGCGGCCACGTGGTACTACTGAGAGGGAAGACCGTCGTATTCGGCGTCTGGCTGTGGCTAATCGTACTGCGTCTGCAGCTGAAATTCGAGCTTCAGTTGGCACCACAGTGACACAGCGAACTGTTATAAATCGGTTACTTCAAGGATAGCTCCGAGCCAGACGCCCTGTAAAGTGCATTCCTCTGACACCAAACCACTGCCGTTTGCGACGTGAGTGGTGTCAAGCTAAACCTCATTGGAGGATGGAGTGGAGATCTGTTGTGTTTTCTGATGAAAGCCAGTTCTTCCTTGGTCGCAGTGATAGCCGTTTGTTGGTTAGAAGGAGGCCAGTGACCTGTCTGCGGCCTAGAAACACAGAGCCTACTCCTGGAGTTATGGTTTGGGGAGCAATTTCGTATGACAGCAGGGGCACTCTCGTGATTATCCCACGCACCCTGACTGCAAATTTGTACGTCAGTCTAGTGATATAACCTGTTGTGCTGCCATTCATGAACAGCATTCAAGGGAGTGTTTTCCAACAGGATAACGCTCGCCCTCATACCGCTGTTGTAACCCAACATGCTCTACAGAGTGTCGACATGTTGCCTAGGCCTGCTAGATCTCCAGATCTTTCTCAAATCGAGCACGTATGGGACATCATTGGACGACAACTCCAGCGTCATCCACAACCAGCATTAACCGTCCCTGCATTCACCGCCCAAGTGCAACAGGCATGGAACTCCATCCCACAAACTGATATCCGACACCTGTACGGCACAATGCATGCACGTTTGCATGCTTGCATTCAAAATTCTGGCGGGTACACCGGTTATTAATGTACCAACATTTCACATTTGAAACGGCTCTTCTCGCCAATGTTTCTACCTGTGATCTTGAAACTTTAATCAATTAAATATGTTATCTAGTCAAATGTATTCCTAAAATTTCATTACTGTACAATAATTTTTTCTTGGTGTTGGGATTTTTTTTCCATCAGTGTAGTTTCTTTTTGTAATTTTAAATCATCTCTTTTGAGGACTTTCTGGTTCACTGGAATATTGATTCTTCATGTTCATTTTAGTCTCAGATGTATAACCACACATTCATAATTCCGTCATACAATTATTTTAAACATTGGATTGTGATAGAAATTAAAACAGTGTCAGTTTCATAATTTTGCAGTTGTTCTGTTCATTGTATATATGATACAGTTTAATGGCTTTAAATCTACGGCATCAAAGAGCGAATACTTAAGTTTCTGGATCTGCCTTTTAACTTTTGCAATACTGTAACTTCACTTTCATATTCTTCATATAAAATAAATAGGTTTGAAACAAAACTTTTCTTCATTAACTTTCAATAAAGGAAGAAAATCACGCAGTCAATTCTGAGATGGTTTGAAGGCGACCAATACCATATGCTGAAATGCATGCCTGAATGCAGCTCTCTGCGTCTTACAAATTTTTGCCCATCTCTATCGAATAACAATATATTTATTTTATCATTCCATGTAACTTGTGACCTCTGATCATCTGTCCGCCGTAATCCTTTTATGTGTTATGTAAATTTAAATAAGACTATTTTCAAGTAATTCTACCCCTTAATTCAACATCTAATAACATCCTTTTGATTGTTTTTGAGCTGACAGAAATACCAGCATCATTCAATTAACTGCTGATGGCATTCTTTAATTTTGGAGACAATATTTTTATTCTGCCGCCGACAGATGTGGTGCATTTTTTTTTTTTGTACTTTTCTGCTTTGTTTTTTATTGTATTGGATGAATTTTCAAATACAATATTGCACACTTTTCTGATTTGTCTCTTGATATCCTAAATAAAACTTTCGGACTGCAGATGTAGTCACTGAACCACCAGATATCTTGTAAAGTCAACATGGGAAAGACCACATTCTTGTAACACAATAACTTTAGTTATATTTCTTGATGTCCAATCTATACTTTTATTTGATTGCATTTTTTCTTAACTAACAATTAAAAGTATTTACAAAAACTTCTACTAATTATTGAAAAGTTTAACAAAATTTCTCACTTGTTATTTGGTTTTAAGAAAAACAGACTTTCTACGATACAAAGAACAACAAAGACCTCTTTTAACTTTAAACGTGGTGTCAGCTTCTGCCAGTTATTAAAATATGATTGAATCCCAGAACAAGAACGGCGATTATTCAGGAAATTTAGAAATTACAAGCAGTATCCCTGGCTCTCTCCATATGAAAGTACGGCAAGAATCGGTGTTCAGGCTTAAGGGACCCGCTACCTACCCACCAATGTCCGCGAAATCCACAATTATGACGGTGTCATGATCTGGGCAGGCATCATGTTAGATGACCGCACACCTCTCCACGTCTTTGACAGAGGCACTGCGACTGGTGTGAAGTATAGGGATAAGATCTTGGAGCCTTATGTTCGCCTTTTCCGGGGTGCAGGGGCCCCTGAGTTTATCTTAACCACTTAACTGTTTTATTTTCTTTATTATCTAATAAAACGACACTTTCTCTTTAGGGAATATTTTCTTATTTTGATTCAAATAGAAATCCATTGAATACTTGACATTTATGTATTCGAAATAATTTTAATATGGAATTATAATCGTTATAAATCGCTTATATTTTGCTTACAACTATCAAAATTCGATAAATCGATGCACTTACGGCATACGGGCAAAACAGTTAAGTGGTTAATGGAAGATAACGAGTGGCCACATAGAGCTATTCTGGTCGACGAATTTCTCGAGAGTGAGGATATTCGCCGAATGGATTGGCCAACCAGGCCTCCAGACCCAACCCTATAGAGCATGTCTGGGACGCTCTGGGGAGGACCATTGCAACTTGCAACCCACCTCCGAGAACCATCTAGGATCTGAAAACAGCGTTGGTGAATGAGTGGGACCAATTGCCACATGCACTGATAAACTGCCTTGTTTCCAGCATGACATCACGTTGCAAGGCTTGTATAGCTGTAAAAAAGGACCATACCCATTTTTTTTTTGTGTTTTCTGCAACCGCTGTTTCAGACCTTCAGACTCCCATGAGTGTTACGCACAAACATGGCGTGTATCATAACTGTAGAATATATATTTTGTTTGCATTATATCAAACTATGCTCACACTAAAGTTTATTAAAATCTGTCCTGTAGTTCTGGAGATCGTAGGTCAAATATGAAAATGAATTCCTTACACCAGTGTATATATATCGCAGGAAACTAGTTAAATTATTGCTTGTTTTTTCTCATATTCATAATTCTTTAAACATGCATAATTAAAAAATGTTTTAAGGGAAGGCTTTCAAAGTCATTGCTGCATCAAATCTTTATTATTTCTCCTTTATCAAAGAGCTAGATTTAAAAATTTGTTATGAAATAAAATCGTATTTTTTATAATAAAGCTAGAGACTACTTTCATTTTTGGCAGTTGTTTTAGTTCCATTTTTTCCCCTTTAATTCAATGGAATTTAGTTCTTAAATATGCAGTGTGATCAAGAAATAACAGGAGGTGTTTTGAGCCCTGTAGTGTGTTATGTGCTGGACGAAATATAACAAAATTTGACCACCATACTCATTAAAATATGCAGTTTCAATTTATCAAGAAAAAAAATTAGTACCAAAAACCGCTGATAAGGGAAATCAGGGTTTTTTTATCCAAAACTTTTTTATGTAATTATCGGGCTTATACGAGTACTTTGTGACATCACATCGAAGGTAAAAAGAAGGGTTACGAAAATTTATGTCATTCTGCAAGAATTCACCCGTCGATTCATTACGTCAAAGCGCCTTTTTAGTCACGCTACTTTATCAGAGGGATGGAAATGCTAGTGCTAGCCTTCTTGAATACCGACCGTTAAAACAGTTACTAACTTATGAAGAATGGTTTAAAGATTTGAAACAACGATGATTCTTGGTGTGCAACCAGATCGAGGATGTAAAGTTATGAAGCAGGAACAAGTTAAAGAAGTTGCAACACCATTATGGATCAGAATATAGCCAACCAGCTGGTTATGAGCAGTGCACGTTCAACATCCCAACAAACAGATACCCCGTTCTTGATGATGAAAAAAATATTGCGTAAGATGCTGAAATTTTATCCCTATAAGATAATATCCTTTAACTGACAGCACTGATCTGAATCTTGGCAATTTCGGGTTGTGAAGCGATTATACGAATAAATGTTGATATGCTGCGAGCTACCGTCGAAAACCTCGTGCACCGCATGCAATTATTAGAACATCAAGTTGGTGGTCACCTTGAGCCAAATTTGTAAATTTCTATAATAATCATTTTTCATTGGTATTTGATGTGCAGCTATTTACTTTTTCCATTAGCAGTCATGTATTCTTCTTCCATTTCTTATGCTCTTGTAGCACCAGTATTTCCCCTATCGTCGTTTTTGGTACTAATTTTTTTTTTTTGATAAATCAAAATCGCATACTTTAATGTTCATGATGATCAAATTTTATTATATTTCATTTAATACATAACATGCTACAGTTATCAGAATACCTTCTGTTATTTCTTGATCACTCTGTACTCTTTTATTGTTTTGAAAGACTTGTTTTTTATCGATGATATAAAATACAAGTTTTCACTTAATACAAAATTAATTTTTCTGGAGATTAAGTCATTCATATATATTTTGTAAATAGAATGAATAGTGAGTTTGCAATTAGCTTAATAATGTGTAATGACTGTTATTAATTTTGAGAGTATTTTCAAATCATCAGAAACACCAAAGATCTGTCCAATAAGATTGAGACTCATTACTCTGTCACCCCTTCTTTAATAATTCTTTTAAGATTAATAATTTTCTTTTAAGACTGAGATTTTTTTTGTAATAATCATTTTTGTGCCCTTTTCTATCATCTGCGCCACTGGCGGAGTCCAATGTCTTCACCTCTCAGCATGACCCTGCATCAAATATTTAACCTGAACCCCTTTCTCAACAGGAAATAATGAAATATTCATTTTAATTGGTACCAAAATCATTTTCCACAATAACTTGCCATATATTTTAACAAGACTGCGGTAGTAGTTTTTCGAAAGGGAAGAAAACTAAAGTGTTCTCTACTTTGATTTCGAAACAACACACATCCGTTAATTTTATAGTTAATCAGAAATGATTAAACATTTAGTGACTTAATCAATTAAAGTTAATAATTATTTACAATAAATAACGATTTATCTGGTGTCAATAATTATCTGACAGAAAGTTGTTGTTACTTATGGCACTTAAAAGCCCGCAGACAGAAAGCTGTCAGCGGAGTAAGCGTAAATTAGCATTCCTTGTTTTTTCAGTAGCGCCAACTAAGGCCAAGAGTACGACATAGCTACTACAAGCTCCACATTCGCTTGCACAACCCCTTTGTATAGGAGAGCACATTCACACTACTCCCAGATAGAACACAGAATACCAAATCTGTCCGCACAGGGACTCTAACCCGGGACGCTCAGATCACGGGGAAAACACTCTACCCCTATGCCAGAACGTCGGCATCTGTCAGAGAGACAAAAAGTTACTGAAAATCAGGATTAAGGATATTATATTAAATGAAGCATTCCTCATTAATAATGGAAGCAAATTTTTACATTCTCATAGCAAAAACGAAATGATAACCGAGGTAAGCTAAAATAGTTATAATTAATAAACTTTACGACTGAATGATACTTTATATGCGTTGAATGAAACGTACTTTAATTAATTGAAAAGTATATGAAATAAAAACAATTAAATGGTATGGTAAAGAATATATTAAAATTAAATTTGAGTTAAAAATGAAGGATGAATTAAAAATGAAATGAATTCTTAATAAAAATTAGTTTATGGCTGTCAAAATTTTGTAATTCAAAAATATTCTTGGTACGATATTTCTTGATATAAATTTCTGTAAGTAATTATTTTTCTAAGTTTAATTAAAAATTGCTTATTTTGAAATATGTAAATTAAAACAGTTTAATTAAATTATAAGATTAAAAAAAAATTAGTAATGGGGAACAGAAACCAAAAATCCGACAGTGAAACAAAATTAGAGAACCTCAGGTTAGAGAGAACTAAAATAGAAATACAATTAGAGCTATTAAGGGCCAATGAAAATAGTACTTAGACTTCCCTTAATTGCTTGTGTAAAACCGAACCAGAATAGTCACTGGATAGCTTATTAAAGTCAGTGAGAATATTGTGTATTAAACTGTCGAATAAAGCTCAGGATTGTGGTTAATTTTTTACTTCGTTAGAGAGAGCATTTTGTACTAAAAAGGTAACTGATATTTTTGAAACAGAGATTTTGCTAAATTTGTAAGGGGAAAGAGTTTTTAATATCCTAACTTACATCGCCGAGAATGATTTAAATAATTATAACGAAGTTAAGTCAATTGTATTAAGATAATTCGAACTAGCTGCGCAAGTGGTTTTAGAAAATTTTAGAAATGATTTCTGGAGATAATGGAAATCATGTGCAATTCGCATCACCTTTAATGACGAGTTTTGAATATTATTTAAAATTAAGAGATTTCTAGAAATTAAGAGATTTTAACAGATTTCGAGGCCTTAAAACAATCAATGGTTTCAGATAAACTATTCCAAATGCTTGACAAAGAAACAGCAATTCATATTAATATTAGACAAAACCAAAAGTAGTTAACACCTCTTGAATTAGGAAACAGAATGTGATCTATATTTTGCTTCCATAGACAAAATCATAAATGAGACGGGAAAAAAAAGGGCAAAACATTTACAGAAACAAATTTAAATCGGCATAAAAAGTATTTTTCAATGAAGTTAAAAATAAAAATTGTGATTTATGTCTGAAGAATGAAGATCATCCGTTATTTGCTTGTCCTCATTTTAAAAGACTTTCGGTTTTTGAACGCGTAGAGAAAAATAAAAACCCTGTTTTAAATGCTTATCACTTTATTAAAGCTTAAAAATTTTGACATAGGAGTTTTTTCTGTGGCATAACTCACAATAAATTAATTCACTTTCTGAAAGAAACAAAACATGTTTCATCTATGCAAGTAGAAAACGATGAAGTCATAAGTAATTCACAATCGGGTGAGGGAAATTCTGATGAAGGCTCTATATTCCCCAATGAGTGGGTTATGCCTTTCGTTGCAATTAATCTAATCAAAAATGGAAATGTAGTTTTTTCTTCTGTAAAATGTTAAAAGATGGATATCCGCAATATCGGATTCCTCCATTACATCTCAAGTTTCAGTAAAAAGTCAGATATACATCAATCAATAGGCTCAACGTTTCCCTTCCAGCGAGCCTTACAACGATCTATCAGATGGATGTTGAAAAATCTGAAACAGGCCGGGCCGCTCACCCATCACAATATTCATTTCAAAATCAGATCTCCATTCAAGACAGTGGGCACATCTCTAAGGGAGTTCGTCTTTACACGGATGGATCCAAGACGGATAATGGAGTTGACGTTAGATTCCGTGTCATGGAAAACGATAATATTGTGCATAGTTGGTCAACAAAAATCTAGAATTTTAACCTTTAAGCTACGGCGACCCAAACTCGAAAAAGTTCCTTTCAATACAGCATTCAGTGAAAGAAACTAAAAGATGCTTTCCCCTTTTTTTAAAGGCGGTTGTTGAAAATAATCTCTTCGATTTCAACCACCCTTAGAGTTAATGGGTCATCTATTCCTTCCATAGTAAGCGTATTTTTTTTCTTTTGTTGTTTTGTGTCTTCCGAATCCTAGAAAAGGCTTTCACTCTCAGTTTTCTTTTTTTTTTTCCCCTGAAAATTATTTCATCAAGTCTGTAGGGGGAAAATATTGCATTAAATATTATGATACTAAAAAAATTGCAAATACAATATCTGTTAAATTGTTTAAAACAATGAAATTTTTTTTAAAAAATTTCAATTATACTTAAAATTAAATCAATTTCTCAAGCATTACTGAAGCTGCGAATTTAGCTGACATTGCTTGAACATAGCATTGGGAATTTTATTTTATTTTTATAAATTTAACTCATCAATTTTAATAAAATGTAACGATTTATATATAATGTATTAAAGATCCTAATTGCTTGTATTTTCTTTTTTAAAGTATTCACATTCTCTTCGTTCTATACACGAAAAGCAATTCTCTACTTTTTTGTAAATTAAAAATGTTTTTAAATGTTTATATAATAATATATTACTCCCATAAAAACTGGATAAAAATTTTTTCTGACATAGAACAGTATGTAATGCAAATTACTAGTAGAGTTTTTCCATTATATTGCCGATGCTTAACATTTAAATTGAAAACAGTTTTTGCTAAGAATTTCAATTTCTCATTGCAGAGTAGAATTTTTTTAAATATGCTCAGTTTTGTAGGCATTCAGCAGCTGAATTATAAAAACATTTTTCTGTCTGCGCAAAATTTACTGATAAGTAAGTAATCAGCAGATATAAGACAATTAATATTACCAAAATAAGACTAGAAATGGTACTTAGAATTCGATGCGTAAAATTTGATTCATAAAATATTAAATTAAAAAGTTGTTAACTTTATTTTTGAAGGTATTTTTTCTGTATAACATTTTTGATTATCAGCATTCGTTATTAAATACTAGTATCTTTGCTAGAAAATGATTTAGATTATATTTGAGAAAAGCTTAGAATTATATCTAGAATTCCTGACTTTTTTGTGCAGTTTTGTTTCATCCCAATGCAAATATTTCTGGAATAATTTGAGAGCCCAGTTGTTTTTCAGTGGACTGAAGAAAAGGTTAAGTATCTTAATATTTCTCTTTTGTTACTTGAACACAAAGAGAAACTAACTATTATTTTGATAGATTTAACGAATCTCCTTCAATATTTTAAAATTACATTTCTAACTTTTACAAAATGATAAATTATAAAGTATTAAACCAATCGTTTTCATAAATAATTAAAATAATGATGAAACTGAGAGTTTAATTAAACATCAAAACCGTACTGTATTTCTAGCAGAAATATATCGAGTTCAAGTAAGAAAATTTAAAACTGAAAAAAAATTTGTTGGAAGTAACATTCCGTCTTGGGCATTGATTACCTTCATTAGTCTACTGCGTGATACGAAAAATCAAATAATTCTTTGATCAAATATTTATCATTCGATTAGATGGACTCAACTACAAACATATATTATTATAAAGTTGTTATCAGATAAATCCATTTTACCCTATTTCCATGACATCAGAAAAACATTCAAGAGAAATCCACTTCAACCTCAAATCCCTGATGTTTTCTATTGTCAGTTTAAACTGTATGTCTCTTATGCGCTGCCGTACCGCTCATCCGATTCCGATAAAATTTCGACTGCTTTTTACTTGCAGTTACGGGATGGTTATAGGCATAATACAATAATTTAAAGTATAAAAAAATATTTTCAGGTCTATTTACCGCATCTATTAACCACGGATTAACCACCAAATAACTCAACAAGGAGACACAACAGACTCAGTAAAGATGCTAAATAGAAGCTAAACGTTAATATTTCGGAGCAGTTGTTCGTAAATGCTATGTAAATCTTTCTTTGAGGTAGCAGTTTTATTACAGAGTGTGGGAGAAAATTTTAGGGGAACCAATCCTATAGGTTTGAGACTTTAACTAAACATTTAATAAAACTTTAGCGGTTTTTGCAGTAACTTCTGAAAATATTATAGTACAAATAATTTTGCCCCATCTTAGTTTTCAAAAAAATTATCTTTTCAATTATATTAAAGATTTTATGGTATTGGTATATTTTCTATGCTTAATCAATTTTAAAAGAAAATATTTTAAACTTGATAGTACTAAACGAATCAAGAGATACAATATTAGTTTCTTTCGTTATTATTCTGAAAGTACACCAAGCTTTACAATTCTAAAAAATACTCAAATTTAATACATAAAAATAAATATTTATTTATAGAATAGAATAATAAAAATAGAATAAATACTATTTATGCTTCTCATTTATATATCCTTCAATTTCAATTAAGGTATTCATGGCCGACAAGAAAACAAATATCATTATTCCAATCATTCTTACTTAAACAAGATAGCTATTTCAAATTCTAAACGATATTTCCAAGATAATTTCTTGCGACAGCAACGCGCAGGTATCAGCTAGTTATATACATAACATAAAGAACCAAAAACATCTTTAATATATGACTTATCTGAATAATTAAAATTTTATGCAGCATAGTTATGTCGGATTATAATGTTCATTTAGTTAGTTTTAAGCGTCACCATTCATGATATCTGTTTCAGTAAAATATTTATAAACTTCACATATCACAGAACTGGTTTTTCGTAAAATCTATCGGAAAAATTTATTATACCAAGTCATTCGCCTATTGCAGAAGCTCTGTATTCACATTTCCCAGAGCTCAGGGAAACAGGATTATAAAAAAAATGTTGAAAGAAAACAAATCGTACCCCTCCACAACGTTTGATACTTTATTTTCATCTATATAAATAAAAATGAATGTTTGTTTGAATGTTTCTTATGCCTTCCTAAACCGTTTATCCGATTACGAGGAAACTTCCTCATCTTATTGTTTACACCTACGAGATGATTATAGGCTTAATACAATTATCTAAAATTAAAAGAAAATCGAATCCCAATCGCATCTATTTACCAATTATTAATCTTAAAATAACCCGCCGAAAGGGACAATAGATTCTGTAGAAATGATAAATTAAAGTTAAAGGTTAATATTTTGTAGCTATAGTAAGCAAATGTCATGCAAGGCATTCTCATAGGTAACAACTTTATTACAGATTATGTGAGGAAGTTTTGGGGAAACCAATCCTAGGGTTTTTGAATTTTAATCAAAGTTTAACATTTTTTGCAGTTACTACCAAAAATATTGTAGTACAAATAATTTTGCCCCGTCTTAATTTTCAAAAATTATGTTTTCAACTATATTAATGATTTCATGGTATAAATATATGTTCTATGTTAAATCAATTTTAAAATAAAATATTTTAATCACATTTTCTAAAATTAAATTAGAGTATTCTAAAAGAATATTAAACGAATTGCGAGACACAACAAAGTAGTTTCATTACCATTCTAAAAGAATACCAACTTTTAAAATTCTAAAAGATTACACAAATCTAATATATAAAAATGAATATTCGTTCGTTCACATTTTACTGTCGTTCCGTTCATCTTATTTCGATAAAACATTGCCACATTATTGATTGATTGCACTTAATATTTTTTTTCTGAGGCAGCAACGCGCCGGGTATCAGCTAGTAATTTATTAAAAAAAGATTTCTAAGAGGTAGAAAAAAGGAATAAACTCTGATTTGTTGATGAATCATAGGGCCAAATAGAAGGAAAGAATTTGAATGAATTCGAACGAATTAAAATGAAAATAAAGTAAAAAATGCTTTTTTTTTCTCTTTCGAAATTAGAAAATTATATAGTGCAGGCGATCATAGATGACATAAATAATGGCCAAAAGTTTTAATATGAAATAAAAATTGATCGAAATGGTCGAATGACTGGGGCAGGTAAAATATCAAAAGGTTTTGGAAGTAATTCCGCCCTATGACGAATCGAATGAATGTACTGAGAAGAAAGATATGTATGTAGAGATTTAATTAGCGGCCATTACTATTCCATATTTAGTTCCATTTTGTTGTAATAGATGGCACCATGGATTGCACGGTATACCACTGATAAAAAGTCTAAGACGCGTGACGTAAGTTTCAGAAAAAGCGAAACTATCAGCATTCAATCGGCAGACGGAGAGAGGGAGGGTTGTTTGATTCGGTAATATGATTCTTTAATACGCAACGGGGGGGGGACACATAGTTTTGCCATGAAACACTTGATTAGGCTTCATCCTTGGTGGCATCTAAAGGTGATACTTTTTTCTCTATTGTAAATAGCCTGTCCTGTCATAATTCTTAATGTCTTTCCTGTATTCTTTGCTGTAAATAAATTTACTGTTTTCATTTAAAAGCTTCTCTTTAATCAGTGACCCTAGACACTGATCTAAATGTGGCTGAATGGGCATTATGTCCCATCCATTCCTACATGTATATATTTAATATTTTTTAAATTAGGAGGTGATAAGGGACATGCTATCATTGAGGATATATCTATGGTCATTAGCTCTCATATAAAACAAAAATTAATATATAATTGGCAATATTATTTATATAATTGACTTAAAAATAAACAATTGTTTCTCCAATTTCAGTTCAATATAACATTCTAGTTTTGGCTTAATCCCTTTTTTCAACCCCTTAAAGCCCTTTATTAACCTTTTTTTAACCTTTCAATTCAATAGCTAGGGATAAAAAAAGGCAGAGCTTTCATAAGGAATTATTCCAGTGAAAAAAAATTGAGAAACTTTTAATTCCTTTCTTCATTGTAAGTCAACAGATTGCATTTTTCCTCAATTAATTGTAATTAATTTAGATATAATCTCATCTTTAAATATTAGATGAACCTGGCTGATGGGAAACCTATATGCGTAAATATGTGTGTAAAAATCGTATATGCGTGTACATGATACACCAAAACAGAAGCATTGAGATAAATACATCATGTAATTTTATCAAAATGTAGATTTGTACTAATTTTAAAAAATAATCTGACAAAGGATTGATTATTTATGGTGTCTTTTCGTGAGTATTTGAATAATTATTTAAACCACACAAAAAATAGATAAATAAAATTTGGTACATTGGTTTGACATTCTTATCAGATAAGTCAAATTTTCGCACCAATCTAAAAGGATAGGAAAATGCACAAAATTCATACTTAATTCTATTTAAAATGTACGAAGAAATACGGATAGCGCTACACTGCATAAACATATAAATAGGAGAAATTGACTATCTAACACTACTATTGATTTTACCTTAGATTTCTTTTAATAATAATAATGATGATAATAATTGTTTTCTTGTTTGGGCCCGATAACGTTTAAGGTCGAACCTGCACCAATGAGTGCAGTTTATGAAGTTTTCTTCCATAAGTAACGCCCTCATCAATAACAAAATCTGAATAAAGTGATGTAAAGTCACTTATTTGATACGAGTAAATAACAGGCTGTGATTTCAAGGCATAACTATGAATGCTACTCTTTTGAATATTCAAAAATAATTTATTGTCCATGCATCATCAAGGAATTTATCTGCATTATTTTACATTAGAACGTCCTTAAAAATGTATAATTAAGACATGTTGTACTTCATGCAAGATTAATCAAAAGTTCTCTCATTTATGTTGATTAGCATATCTACAAAAAATACGGCTTCAAAGAAATGTAAAATAAGCATAGAATTTTCAAACTGCATATAAATTTTTTAGAAATGTTTTATAGATCTACAATTTTTTCTGAGAAATATATCTTCTTTGATAAACTATTGAAAAAAAAATCTTGAGATAGCTTACGATGTTAAGACTTTTACAATGTGACTCGTTTTTTAATATTCGTAACAAAATTAATCAAACACTGAATTAAATTTATTTTGCTATTTGCTTTCCTCTACATTAACATATAATAAGAATAAATATTAATAATTTTCTGAATAGAAATAATTCTTACATTTTTTTAGGAGTTTGAGTGAAATTATTCCATTTAGTTCCTCAGAAAAACTCTAAAAGGAGTCGAATTTTATATATATATATATATATATAACGAAGCAGAATTCCATGTTCTTACACGATATAAATCTGATATGAGAAACAATGTAATAATTTATTTTATAATATTTTTTGAAATTTAGACTTCTTTAAAACGTAAAACTCAGTTGTAACTGTTTGTGAAAAATAAGAGGTAATTAGTTTAAAAAGTATAAATTTGCATTATAATAATAATAGTTTAACTAAGAATGATAAATATATTTAATATATTAACCATATATCGAAAGCAATTTTTCAAATTTCATTCAAATTAATAAAAGAAAATTATGAATTATAAAAAAAATATATTATCATAATTTTTCTTTTATGAATTTGAATGAAAGAACTCAAATGGATATATTTCGATCCCTTTAGAGTTCTTAGAGCTTCAATGCGATGTTTAATCACAAGTGTAGCCGATAGGGGGCCAAAATTTTAATTCTTTCCGGGTAGACTATTAAAATCAATAAATCATGCCAATTTAGTTAAAAATACATTTAATGACATTAAAGAACATGACTTACACGGAAACAAAACTATTTAAGACAATAGCATTTAACATATATGCATTAAAATGATACTCGGGGACTACATCATGCTTTACGCTCGCTTCCAAGACATGGACTGATTGATCATGGCAACGGTCGATAGACGGTCGAGGGAAACCAGTTACGGTTACAGACTCCCCCTCTGACTCGTACGACGTCTCGGCGAAGATTCAGCACTGTACTTCTTAGGTCTACCTCTTCTCTTAATGGAAGCTGCTGGACTTGTGTTCCTTTCTGGAGATAGTTCATACGTTTTCAGCATATTGGTATGTTAAGTTCCAAGAACTTGATCTAGTGTACTAGGATCAGCAAGATCATAAGTGGTAGGAGATCTGTTTGTGATTACGAGATAAGGGCCTTCTCGTTTTCGGAAAAATTTCTAGCTTCATTTGTTGCTTCTACTGCTTATAGGATGTGAATTCAACCAGACCTTGTCACAAGGCTGATAGTACACTTGTCTTCTATTTTTATCAAAATATTTCTTTCTTTGATCTTGCTTTTGTTCCACCCGCTCTCTATTTTGGGATGTCAAGCAGGCAAATTGTTTCAAGTCATTCCAAACTGAACTCGTCGTTGTGTACTAAAATTTCGGCATTCACACAGAATATGCCTAACTGTTCAAACAGAATGAGGTCAATTCAAAGTCACGTGACATGTGCCAAACAAACCATTTGTGTTCAATTTATAAGCGTTCTGCGCATGTCGGGAAGTCTGGCGATAACGTTGATCCGATACATTAACACCGAAATTAAATATTACGCTTGTCGAATAATTAAATAAATCTTTTGATTTAAAAAAAAAAAGAAATTAATATTTTGAATTATTTTCTTCAAATTTTCTTAGTAATGTAATTTTACTTCTTATATCAAATTCTAATAAGTATTTTCAATGTAATTATTGTTTTGCATAATTAATTAATATCGCTTTTTAATTAATTTGATAACATTTTATTCTTTAATTTCCCATATCTTATTTTTTTGGTTCAAAGGATACATTTTAACAAATGGCTATATCAGTGTTTTTGAAAAATTAGATATGTTCTTTTATACACTGATGGAAAAAAAATCCCAATACCAAGAAAAAATTATTGTACAGTAATGAAATTTTAGGAATGCATTTGTCTAGGTAACATATTTAATTGATTAAAGTTTCAAGATCACAGGTAAAGCCATTTCAAATGTGAAATGTTGGTACATTAGTAACCGGTGTAACCACCAGAATTTTGAATGCAAGCATGCAAACGTGCATGCATTTTGTCGTACAGGTGTCGGATATCAGTTTATGGGATGGAGTTCCATGCCTGTTGCACTTGGGCGGTTAATGCAGGGACGGTTAATGCTGGTTGTGGATGACGCTGGATTTGTCGTCCAATGATGTCCCATACGTGCTCGATTGGAGAAAGATCTGGTGATATAGCAGGCCAAGGCAACATACCGACACTCTGTAGAGAATGTTGTGTTACAACAGTGGTATGAGGGTGAGCGTTATCCTGTTGGAAAACACCCCTTGAATGCTGTTCATGAATGGCAGCACAACACTAGACTGACGTACAAATTTGCAGTCAAGGTGCGTGGGATAACCACGAGAGTGCTCCTGCTGTCATACGAAATTGCTCCCCAAACCATAACTCCAGGAGTAGGCCCTGTGTGTCTAGGCCGCAGACAGGTCACTAGCAGGCGTTCTCCTGGCCTCCTTCTAACCAACAAACGGCTATCACTGTGACCAAGGCAGAAACGGCTTTCATCAGAAAACATAACAGATCTCCACTCCGTCCTCCAATGAGCTCTAGTTTGACACCACTCACTTCGCAAACGGCAGTGGTTTGGATTCAGTGGATTGCACTGTACAGGGCGTCTGGCTCGGAGTTGTCCTTGAAATAACCGATTTGTAACAGTTCGTTGTGTCACTGTGGTGCCAACTGCAGCTCGAATTTCAGCTGCAGACGCAGTACGATTAGCCACAGCCATACGCCGAATACGACGGTCTTCCCTCTCAGTAGTACCACGTGGCCGCCCGAAACCTGGTCTTCTTGAGGCAGTACCTTCCCTTGACCACTGCGGCCAATACTCATGCACAGTGGATACTTTCCTGCCAAGTCTTTCAGCAATATCGCGGAAAGAAAACCCACCTTTTCGTAGCCCTACAACACGACCTCGTTCAAACTCAGTGAGCTGTTGATAATGGCTTCTTCGTCTTCTCAGAGGCATCCTTGATTAACATTAACCCACTACGTCAAATCTCAACTGTAAATAACGATCACGAACCTTACAGCGCTTATTTAAAGCAAACCTCATTTGCATGTTCATAGAGTCGCTACTAGCGACACACTTACGCGCGTAGCTCGTAATTTGATACGACGTCATCTTTCAAATGTATAAACACACCTACCAAATTTCGTTTATCTAGAACAGTTCCTTCCTAGTGTTGGAATTTTTTTTCCATCAGTGTATATATTATTTAAATGTTATTGAATGTTGAATTTTTTTAATATAGTTTCTTTTAGATAAGTTAACATTTTTAAGCTTACTTATAAAATCATTACGTTTTTTCTTATGAAAATAATATAATTAATATTGAGACTTTGAAGTTTTCAATTCGCTCAGAGGAAAGAACATGAAACTCAAATTTGTATACATTGAATAAATTATGATTACATTTTCAAATTATACAATATAAAACATATATACACCATTTTTTTAAAAATCTTTGTAACTTTTGAATCAGTTATTTCATTTTAGTTTGCAGAAATCATTAAACAAAAGCAAACAAAATAATAATTACATCATAATTTTTATTTATACTTTACAAAAAAATATAAATAAAATATATATGAATAATTATTAAAAAAATATTATCAAATGGTTTTTTCAATGTAATCAATCACCTAGTTAAAAAATAAACTCAACAATTATTTATTATTCTAGATTCTTAGAAAGAATATAAACATAACATGACAAGAATATCAAAGTAAATGATGAAATCAATTTTATTCAACAGAAACATTCTAGATACCAAACAGTTTTTTTTTATCACCAATAAAAGTATAATGTCGAGAAGTATGCTTTTAAAGTAAAACGTTTCTGAAATGTATTTTAAAAGGCTAAAGCTACATTGAATGAAATTCATAAAATAAAACAAAAACATACAATCGAGTAAATTTAATAAACACGAAAAAGGTCATGACAAATATATATATGTGGTGCCAGGCATATCACTTCCCGCCATTGAGTATCGCCTGTGACCTCACTTCCAGCCACTAAGCAGCCTTTTTGCGGAGAAAAAGTGAGCAAAGGGCAGTTCATGTCTGGACGAGGCATGATTACGACGTTCAAAAAACAACCGAAGACGTATGTGTAAAGACGGAAGACGAAATTGCGACATATTGTTAAAAGACGAATTTGTCTGTTAATAGACGAACTTGGTCATTCATTCCATCCTGTAAATTAGTTTTCACCATTCGTTCATCATCAATCTAACTTCATTATCATCCATTAAATTCTAAAGTATCATCTGGACTCGTTATTGCTTGGCCATCACGACACCCCACAATTTTCAGAAGTGGGATTGATGAAACGAAAGATGAAGAAACGATGATGAAACGAAAATAGATGAAACGAAATTAGATTTCAGAAGTCGGATTTTGAAATGAAAGTTGATTTACGAAGCAAAATTCTTGTGGATACGCTAGTTTCCATCAACAAATTTTTAGAAAAGGTATGTAACATTCATTTTGATATAAGATGACTACCTTAAATGATATTAAAGGTATAAGCATTGCATTGAGGAATTGTAAAACAGAAAAAATCAAGATACTGCCCAGATTTATCTTCGACTTTGTTGGAGATCGTTCAAATCGAAAGAGGATCAGAGAATTTATTGGTTTTGATTTTGCAATCAATAGTAATAAATTTGAAGCTACAAAGCGTAAACGATTCATTTTCGCTGAACAAAATTATTACGATGTGCAATATATTAAATATTCCATTTGATGGGCTGAAGCCGGAAGTATCCAAAAGAATTCTTTGCTTTTTTTGCGATCTAGAATTGTTAGCGGAGAACTCTCGCAAAGACTTGCAGTCTGATGACTCAGAGATCGATGAGCATGGCGAAGAAAAAAATAGCAAAAGCGATTCTTCCGTGCAATACGAATGTATAAATAAAAAAGATTTCTCCATGCAGTGTGATGTAAATAAGATTTATGACATTCAGTTTGATAATGTTTATAGAAGCAGTAGGAGATCTATTACTCAAAATGTTGGCCTAAATTATTCAGATATCGAAAATACTATTTCTAAATTTAATGCAGAACCATATGAAAATATAGCTAATTGAATAGATCATTTTGAAAATATTTCAAAATTGTTTAGTCTGTCAGACCTACAAAAGTTAATTTTTGCTAAAAGATCTCTCGGTGGGACAGCCACGCTCTTTGTGTTAACTGAACCAGAAATTAATTCAGGGCAAAAATCGAAACAAGCATTGATTGATGAATTTTCTTTTGAGATAAATTCAGCAAACTTGCATGAACTCTTGGGTAAAAGAAAAATGAGGGATTCTGAATCCGCTCCAAAATACTTTTTAAAAATGAAAGAGTTATGTAGCTCTGGGAAAATTGAAGATGCCGGTTTATGCCTTATGTAATTAAAAGTATAAATGATAGGAAAGATAACAAAAAAATTTTATATGGATGTAAGAATTTATCTGAATTTAAAGAAAAACTTAAAATTTTTGAAGCAATAAAGAGTGATTATGCAAAAAGTAAAGGTGCTTTCGACAAAATCAAAACAAGATATGATTTTAATCCTAGAATTAATACCTTTGATAAATTAAAACTAAAACAAGAACAAAATGATAGATTTAACTCTGAAAACGGAAATGTAAATAAAATAAAATTTAGTGGTGGAGCTGACAGAATGAAATATAATTGTGAAAGTCGCAAGAATAAAATTTATTTTAATTGTGGAGACCCAAATCATATCTCACGATTTTGTGTACATAAGGACAAGGGATTTAAATGCTTTGGATGCGGAGACTTTGGCCATAAAGCTTCAGAATGTGTTAAAGTAAATCCTAAACCAGAAGTAGCTACCTTAAAAGTTAATTGCAAGCCAAAACTTGTCAATAAAATAATGATTGAAAATATAAGCGTTAATTCACTTATCGATACTGGAAGCCAAGCGACATTGCTTCGCAAATCAGTGTTTGATAAATTAAATGTGCGTGAATTGTATCGATTGAATCTTTTTTTAAGTAGAATTGGTGAGTACAAAATAAACCCATTAGGTTATTTTAAGGGCAATATTCAAATTGATGATTTTAAGTGTAATGCAGATATATATGTTGTAGAAAATAATGTTATGTTTTATGATATGATTACTGGTATGATTGTATTGATGGAAGTTGAAACGGTAATTAATGAAAATGGAATCATAATTAAACAAAAACTTCAATGTACAGAGGAAATTAACTCATTATCCGTCCTACCAATTGATATAACATCTGACGAAGTTGAATTAAACATTGAACCTGATGTTCCAAATATTTTAAAAGATAGGGTACGAAAATCAATTTTGAACTACGTACCACGTAAAGCTAAAACAACACGTGTTGAATTAAACATTTTGGTAAAAACTAATGAATCTATATCTCATTAACCTCGTAGATTATCGTTTTCAGAGCAAAAAATTGTCCAAATTCAAGTAGCTGAATGGTTGGAACAAGGGATTGTAGAGCCATGTTCTTCAGAATATAGTAGTCCAGTGGTAATCGTCAGAAAGAAAAATGGAAGCCCTCGAGTTTGGATTGATTGTAGGAGATTAAATAAAGTTGTCGTTAAGGATAGATTTCCCCTTCCATTAATCGAAGATATTTTAGACAGGTTGCTAGGATCACACGTCGTTAGTACTATCGATCTTAAGAATGCTATCTTCCATATTGATGTAAACAAAGATAGTAGAAAATATACTTCATTCGTCACATATGAAGGCCGATATCAATTTCTTAAAATCCCTTTTGGATTATGTAACTCTCCAGCCGTGTTCCAAAGGTATATTAACACCATTTTTCGACCTTTGATTAATGATGGTATTGTTCTTCCGTACATGGACGATATTATAATTTTATCTTCCTCATTTGAAGAAGGAATCGAATGTGTTTTAAGCATTGCTAGTGAATATGGACTAGAGATCAACTTTAATAAATCTTACTTTTTGAAAAAGCGCATTGAATTTTTGGGACATGTTATTGAAGATGTTAAAACCTTCCCATTTACTTTAAAAACTAAAGCTGAGCTTAATTTTTCCGAACCAACTAATTTAAAACAAGTTCAAAGTTTTTTAGGACTGACCAGATATTTTCGAAAATTTATCCCCAAATACTCCATTATTGCCAGACCATTAAGCGATCTCTTAAAAAAAGACCGAAAGTTTAAATTTGATGAAGACGAAAGAAACTCATTTAATCAGTTAAAATTACTGTTAGCTGAAAAGCTTGTTTTAAAAATCTATAACCCTAATTACAAAACTGAATTGCATACCGACGCTAGCCAAGAGGGATACGGAGCTATTTTAATGCAGAAATCCCCTAATGACAAAAATTTTCATTCAACCTATTACATAAGTAGGAAGACAACAGATGCTGAAAAAAAAATTCTAGCTATGAGCTTGAGGCTCTTGCCATTATTATGGCAATTAGAAATTTCGTGTTTTCTTTATGGGAATTCCATTTCAAATAGTAACTGACTACTCCGCACTCGAAAATGCTATGCAAAAAAGAGATTTGTCAACTCGCGTTGCACGTTGGGCCTTATTGCTGGAAGAATTCGGTTATGTTATTGAGCATTTTTCCGGTACAGGAATGGCTCATATTGATGCTCTGAGTAGATCACCCCTGAATGTATTTTGTATCCCATCTGATAAGATCTTACCAAGATTAAAATCAGCCCAAGGTAATGGCAATCAAATAAAAGAATTATTAAAAATTTCTGCTGACGAAGATTATTACGACCGAAATGGAATTTTGTATAAATTTGCTTAGGGTAAAGAACTGATAGTCATACCTGACAGTATGCAAACCGAAATTATAAGAAATGCACATGAAAAAGGGCATACCGGAGTTAAGTATATTAAGAAGTACCTTCAAGACTATTATTACATTCCTAAACTTAGACAGAAAATAGAGAATATTATATCTAATTGAGTCCACTGTATCCTGATAAATCAGAAAAGAGGAAAGAAGGAGGGTCTTCTACACCCGTTACATAAAGAAGACACGCCGTTACACACCTATCTTATTGACCATCTAGGGCCTTTGGAAAGTACGCATAAAAATTATAAACATGCTTTGGCTATCATTGAAGCATTTACAAAGTTTGTTTGGATTTATCATACAAAAGGCACATCTGCTGAGGTGATAACAAAGTTGGAAACTCAAAAGACTGTGTTTGGAAGCTCTTCCCAAATAATATCCGATAGAGGTACGGCTTTTACCTCTGGTGAATTTGCCGATTATTGTGCCAAAGAAAAAAAAAGATCATTTAATCACAACTAGCCTACCAAGAGCAAACGGACAGATTGAACGGATATACCAGACTATCATATTGATTCTTTCAAAATTAACCCTGGAAAATCCTAACAAGTGGTATAAGTTCACTAATGGATTGCAGCAAACGATAAATTCCACCAATCAATGAAGTATCGACACCACACCTTTCGAATTGCTTTTTGGTACCAAGATGAATATTGGAGGCTTAGAAAAGCTCAAAGAAATGGTCGAAGCTGAATTTCAGGCCAATTTTGAAGCTCAAAGAGAAGAACCGAGAAAGCATGCAAAGCAGAAAATCTTCAAGATTCAAGAAGAAAACCGAAAGACGTACAATCTAAGAAGACGAGAACCAAAACCTTACAGAGTTGGAGATCTTGTTGTCATCAAAAGAACTCAGTTTGGACCACACCTGAAACTTAAGCCGAAGTATTTAGGACCCTACAGTATCGCTAGAGCAAAAAGAGGAAACACCTACGACGTTATCAAAGAAGGAAACCACGAAGGACAAAATTTTACGACAACATGTGCTGAATACTTGAAACCCTGAAACACGATGTCAGAACTCTAGTATCATGAACTTTTCGCTTTTTTAGAACTTCGTAATTTTTGTTTCCTACCGTGTTTCTTTCTCTTTTTGTTGTTTTGTTTGCATTGCAGTGTCGTCTGGAGGACCAGCCGATTCCAGGAGGGCTGAGATTGTGGTGCCAGGTATATCACTTCCCGCCATTGAGCATCGCCTGTGACCTCACTTCCCGCCACTAAACCGCCCTCTGGTGGAGAAAAAGTGAGCAAAGGGCAGTTCATGTCTGGACGAGGCATGATTACGACGTTCAAAAAACAACCGAAGACGTATGTGTAAAGACGGAAGACGAAATTGCGACATATTGTTAAAAGACGAATTTATCTGTTAATAGACGAACTCGGTCATTCATTCCATCCTGTAAATTAGTTTTCACCATTCGTTCATCATCAATCTAACTTCATTATCATCCATTAAATTCTAAAGTATCATCTGGACTCGTTATTGCTTGGCCATCACGACACCCCCCATATATATATATGAATAGAAATTAAATAGGGTATAAAGAGGAGTTTCAGGAAACACTTTTATGTTTTTACAGAATTTTATGATTCAAAATTGATATATTAAAGAAATAGGAAGAAAAAAAAAGTGAAGCATCCATGTAGAAATGAAATTGAAAATAAAAAATATATACTAAATGCTGATATGGAAATTGATTTTCAATGAAAATATCAGTATTTCTTAAAACTGAAGTCCCTGAAGTCCTCAATGTCCTAACTAACATGACATTATAACAATGATTATAACATGACATTATAACAACCAATATCAGTTTAAATACAAGAAGTAAAAATGATAATTATCAGAAAAAAAAACACTAATGAGATTACTCTTTTGTTATTAAACATGATTTCACTGCAATAACTGAATAATATGAATTACTAAAAGGTAAAGAAAACTTTTAAGATTCATTATAAAAAAGGAAAACTTCATGGTACATTTTATTTTAATACCATCAACTAAAAATCATATACATCTTATTTTGTGTAGTTCTTGTTCAATTTGGAAACCTTTATTTCATCACAATATCATTCGGTTCTAATACATTCGTCGGATAATTTTTAATAAAAAGTTGCTTGTCAGATATGCTGTCACAGTATAAAATTTACTCGAATAGGGTTTTTTTTTTTTTCCTATGGTTAATAATTGGGCACACATTAAAAAAATTCTTCAAAATGATCGTAGTATATCCCCGACTTCGAAGCAGGCTCACAACCTTCTATTCTAATCCTAACAACGCAATTCAGGATTGTTGAAAGGAAACTAAAAAAACATTTTACACTGCAATCTTTCTTCAATTTCACATTAAAGTATCCAGCATCACACCAGTATTTTATCTTTTAACACATAATAAGAGGGAAAAGAATTATTTAAATTTATAACTTCAAATGTAAACAAAATATCCACTTCATACATGGCGGATAACGTAATGACAGACTGGTCTACTAAAGCGTTGCGGATGGCGGTTTAAATGTCATGCGCATAAGTACATGAAAGCTGACTTTTACGTCAGATGAATTGACCCCATTGCAATTATCACAAAGTGGCGCATGATAAAAGTGCAAATTTTTCTTTGGTAAAATAGGTGTGGCCTATTCGAAGACTCGTAACAATGACATCTTTCGTTCTTGTCAGAATTTTATTTTTGAAACCTTTGACAGATGGATGTATTTGAAAATTTTACTATAGCTTTTCCCTACGTAGATTGCCAGAATTTATTTTGAATTATTTTTATTGCTTGTAACGCATCAGATAACGGAACAAAATTTTCTTTTAGCAGAATTGAGCGTTTTGCTGCCTTGTCAGCTTTTTAATTTCCTAAAATTCCGACATATCCAGGAATCCAACAGTATACGTGAAAATATTTAGAACTAAAAGATGGCTTTCTGATGACACATTTTTAAAAGCTGCAATACTACTTTTAGAGCCAGTATATATATAATAAATTTAGAGAGGGTTAACGTTGCAATCATTTGAAGGACTGGATATATTGCATAAAGTTCGGATCTAAAGACAGAACAGAAAGGACGAAGTCTTTCTGATATGATAACATTACGAAAAACTGCTGCTGAACCGACATGATTACCACATCTCGAACCATCTGTATAAACAAGTAGAAAACAATGATACTGTTGTCTATGTTCATAAAAAAATTTCGAAGCATCACGTCTGATGTTGATGGTTTCAGAAAGTGTATGAAGTCATTGACAAAATTAAAAGACGATTCCTGACATGGAGGTGGACCATTGATATCTATAACAATCGGGAAGTCTTCAGTTTTTAATGATCGTAAAAGCTCTCCTACACGGAATCTAAAAGTTGGAGTAAAAGACAATTTTCTAGAGAACAACGAGCCCTATATAGGACTATGTTGCACAGTGGATGGTATTCAACACTTTTAATTTTATAAAAGTCGGATAAACAAAGTTGTTTCCGCCTGAGTTCCAAGGAGGGTTCACCATTTATAACAAGTAAACTCTGAATTGGCGATGCTCTCAAAGTTCCTGTAGCTATACGAAGTCCTTGATTATGCACAGCATCCAATAATTTCAAGGTAGATTTGGCAGCTGAGCCATAAATTGGTGTCCCGTAGTCAAATTTTGAGTGTATCAGCGATTTGCAGATCTTAAGCATAGAGGTTCTATCGGCTCCCCAAGATGTATTTGATAGGACTTTTTTAAATATTTAGTGTTTGGAGGCATTTTCTTTTCAAATTTTGAATATGAGAGCAAAAAGTTAATTTAATATCACGCCCAAAAACTTTTTCTCATGAACTGTGGGAATAACCAATTCATTCAGTCAAAGTTCTTGATCTGTATGAAGACCACGTCGTTTGCAGAAGTGAACGCTAACTGTATTTATGGACGTTAGTAATTGTTTTTGAACAAAATCCAAACTTTCACTAGCACAATGTATTTGGATGTCATCGATATAAAGTGAAGTGTGTACCAAAGGTGATATACGCGAAACAATCCCATTTATTTTTATGATAAACAGTAAAACACTTAGTACCCTACCTTGAGAAACACCTTCATTCTGAATGAAAGGATCTGATAAAACATCTTCAACACGAATTTGAAAAATCCTTGTCCTCAAAAAGTTTTGTACAAAAATTGGTAGATTCCCTTTCAAGTTCATGTTAAATAAATCTTTCAAAATACCATAACGCCAGGTTCGCTCGCAAGCTTTATACATCTCAAAGAAAATGAATACAAGATGTTTTTTACTTACAAAAGCCTCTCTGATAGGGGTCTCAAGTTTTAGTAAATTACCCAATGTAGATCTCTTTTTGATTAAGCCGTTTTGGAAAGGGGAAATCCAGTTTTTCTCTTCTAAGACATACATCAGTCTGTAACCAGCCATAGGTTCCATTAGTTTACTGAGGCAAGTAGTAAGTGCTATGGGTCTTTAGTCAGCTGATCTTGCTAATCTTTCCCAGGTTTGAAAATAGGAATTATCATTGCTTTTTGCCAGCAGGTTGGAAAAAACATTTCTATCCAAATTCTGTTAAATAAAGTTAAAAGTACCCGCAATGATGAATCGCTTAGATGTTTCAGCTTATCATAATGTATTCTATCAGGTTCCGGTGATGTAGAGTGGAATTTTTTACTGCATTTTTCAATTCATGAAATTTAAAAGTATTATTATATTTCTCCCCATAAGAAGGTAAAAAATCCAATGTTTGTGTCTCTGTCTGTTTTATAGAAGCAGTAAAATCTTCTGGATACAATTCTTCACTGGATATGTTAAAAAGAGTTTGTTCAATTAAATTAGGAATTTCTTTTGCATGAGAAATTACTCGTCCATTCAATTTTAAAAAGGATATTTTATCTGAATTTGAGTAACAGCCAAAAAATCTTTTTTATTTCATCCCACATAATTTTAGAAGGTATTTGTCCTTGAATGGAATTGACATACGAATGAAAGGATTGCTCCTGACTAATGCGATGGACCCTACGGAATTCAGATTTTTTTAACAAAAATTTTATGAGATTTTGGGTGGTAGGGTATCTCCTGAAGGTAGTCCATGCTTTGTATAGTGCTCTTTTACAGTTTGCGCATTTGTCATTCCACCACAGTTTGTATTTTCCCCGATGTTATGGGAATACTGAGATCAGTTGCTGCAATTATATGCTCGGTTACTTGCTTGACTGTCAAATCAATAGAAGTATCATTAATCATATCTGGTGTTAGTTTACATATTGAGTTAAACAATGGCCAGTTTGCTTTTTTAATATTATATCTCACGGGTCTTTTAGAAAATAAAAAAATCATTGTGAATGAACGTCAATATAATAGCGAAGTGATCGTTATTGTATAGGTTTGAATCCATAGAAAATTTCCAGTAAGGATCAAGGAAAGGAGAACAAAGCGCCAGAAAAAGCGTGTGAAATGTTTTGCTAACTTGGTGAAAGTGAGTGGAAGTATTATCGTTAAGTATACAGAGACAATGATCATCAATTAGTTTTTCAATATGCCTTCCACTAGTGTTAATATCGACATTATTCCAAATAGGATTATGTCAGTTAAAATCACCAAAGAGAATAAAAGGTTTTGGAAACTGTTCTATTAATTGATCAATTGATCCAAATGTCGTTGTTCAACATGTTCATTTGGAGGCAAATATAAATAGCAAATTGTTGTTAGTACTTTCAACGAAATTTGTACAACAGTTGCCAGTAAATTTGAATTTAAAATAACTTCATTACTTGGCAAATGACGTATAGTTAAAGATGCAATTCTGCAGTTGCTCTAGAATTTTGTTCGTTATCTTTTATTTGAAGAACATAATTTTTAAAATTGGGAGAGACACGTGGAGTCAAATATGTTTCTTGAATCCCCAAGTAAAGAGGTTGATGTTTGTTAAGAATAGATTTGATATATTCTTTATGAGCTTGAAAACCATGGAAATTCCAGGAGACTAAATTAATATTTGTCATTTCGATTTCCTAAAGAATTTAGATTTGAAAATTTTTGGCTTGGCTGTTCATACTCTAGCTTCATTGCTCGGATACCTTTCGCTAAGAGATTCGTCAGATGGATGTATTTCCAACTCAACATCTTTACTATATAGTTTACCTTTTCTTTCAGTTCATTTTGGTTTTGAATGGAAAGACCCTTTTTCTCTTTATATTTTGTAGAACTGTTTTTAAGGATTTTTTGTAATGTTTTTTTTTCCTTCTTTAGCTATGAAAGACTTATTAGATTTTATTATTTCAAGTCAATTTTTCAGTTTGATGGTAATGCATTCCTTGTTTGATGTAGAAGGAAACGGTTTCGAGATTTTTTGTAATGGACTTCTGTTTTCTTGAATTTGTATCGGTTTAGTTTACATGCTTGGACGTCGTTCCTTTTAATACTGCACTGTATGTAAGATTTTCCTCTGGAGTACGATTTTCAACTATTTGCCTAGTTTCTGAAAATGAGATGTTTCTAGAAAGTTTAATTGTCTGTATTTCCTTTCAATCTTCCATGTGGGACAGGATTTAGAATAAGCAGGATAACTTCCGTTGCTGTTAACACATTTTTCGGGCTTTGTGCAAGGAGTGTCATCATGGCCAATTTCAGAACATTGTGTACAGCGGGAGGAAGAAGCGCGGCAACATGTTTTTGTATCTCCAAACTTCTGACATTTAAAAAAATGCACAGAGTTGGGCACAAAAGGACGTGCATCACAACTTATAAATCTAGCTGTTTTCTTTCAAGGAAGCACATGAGTAGCAAATGTTAAAATAACATGATTGGTTAGAATTATTTTACCATCTCTTTTCAATGGTATACGGCGAGCATTTATTACTCTAAATGACTGTAGTTCAGTAACAAATTCTTCATCACTCACCATAATAAGGTCCATACTAGATATAACACCTCTGGTATAATTTTGAGTTTTATGACCAGATACTTCTGTTGGGGCATCACCAAAATCCTTGATCGCTAGAAGTTGCTTTGACTGCTGTCACGCAGTAGACTCTATTAATAAATCTCCGGATCTAAGTTTCTTTACCTATGTGGCGTTCCCAGCAGTACTTTGAATTTATTTTTGTATCAAAAAAGGAGACATGTTTTTAAGTTTATCGTCTTTACCATATATAACTAAAAATTTTGGAAGAAATTTCGTAAGCCCAGTTTGTGCAGCGTTAATTGACTTATCGGAATCGGTTTGAGAAAAAAAGTCGCATGCAAAAAAGACAAAAGTTTAAGCCTAATGGCACCGCCCACCACGGAGCCCAATAAAGGATGACAACCACCGGCTCTGACCATTCCCAACCACAACGCTTACCATGATGCTAATCGAAACCTATACGCTACGCTGTAAGACCCCTCCGGAGACACTGACCACCCTTAACGCCAACCCCAAAGAGTGACCCCTTCGCTTGATCCCATTGAGCAGCCCAGTCATGTGTCTAGGATACTCGCCAATTGATTCGTCGGAGATCGAAATGTACCACCCGTCTAATGGATCGCCACGCACGAACGACACATAGGGTTTTTAACTGGCCATAAAAAGCAATACGCAAAACAGAGCGACGACAGCTTCTCATGGAGAGCTCCTTCACCTGCCATCGAGGGATAGAAGAAACAAGCAAATAGCAGAAGGTGGAGAGGAGACTGAATTCGAAAATGAATGCAGATCCCTGAGTATCTCGGGATTGGGACAGCCGTACTCACCTTCAGTAGGTGAGTTCCAGGGGGGAATATTTCGATCAAATAAGCTACAACAAAGAAATCCCACAGAAACCAAGCGCAATTTAAAGTCCGGATAAAGCCATTATGGGACGCACAATTGGAAAACAA
Organism: Argiope trifasciata; assembly: GCA_026543055.1. NCBI lineage: Eukaryota > Metazoa > Arthropoda > Arachnida > Araneae > Araneidae > Argiope > Argiope trifasciata. The sequence continues at coordinate 29,679 of JAPMOQ010005882.1, forward strand.
TTCCTGTTACTCATTTCTTGAACGAGCCCTTTCCTTTCTCACCCCTCGTTCCTCTCTAACGCCAGCACCATCACAACACCCTATGCCTAAGGGAATTCCCGGGCCCTCATATCCTGTGACATCCTTAAATGGCCGTAAAACATTCATTACGTTGACTACCCTCCAACTCATAAAGATGTCAAAACTGGTAGGGGGAAAGAACGGCGTTAAAATGCGTCGGAAACACCCTTCGAACAACATGCCCCCTACGTGATTTTCTGTGCAAAACAAACTTGCGTTCTTCCTTACCCTAAGTAGAAATGCGTGCAGCGCGCTTTTAAGACATCTTGGGGCAACTTCAAAATGCGTGTGGAACCCTTAGAGGGTTAAAAGTGAATAGACCGGTTATTCTTCGAATTACCATATCATTGAACCCCATATCACTGTAACTAAAGTATTCACAGAAAAATGCTCGTAAATGAGAAGTAATAGCTCCCTTCAATGCAGTGGCAATTTCACATTTATTGTCAATTCACCGCTCCCATCAATGAGCTTTGATTTGACAGTGGTCAATCCCTTAAAGATTATTTCTAATTGCCTGTGACATAACATCCTAGCGGACTCATTCCGTAGATACCACCTGTTGACAGAATATAAATCTATAATGAAAATTTTAAAGAAATAACCTTTTTTTAAAATTCAGCTTTTTCAAAAAATGCGTTACTCTCATAAATAAATAGATTTGAAAAAAAAAATAATTCGTAAGCTGAAATAGATAAATTAAATCAATCACTTGTTATTTAAATTAGCAAATTAAGTATTAATTACGATTAATTTATTTATTAATTTTATTATTAATTTTATTTAATACAAATAAATAATTTTTAATGAGGTTAATTCATGTGACGTAAAAGTCACGCGTCATGTATTTATGCGCATGGCATTTACACTTTCATCCGCAATGCTTTAGTAGATGAGTTTATTGTTAACGTTCTCCGCCAAGTATGAAGCGGATTTCTTGTTTACACTTGAAGTAACAACTTTGAGTAATTTTCTTTCCTCTTATTGCATATTAAAAGATGAAATACTGGAGTGATGCTAGATTCTTAAATGTGAAATTGAAGATTGATTGTTGTAGTTGCTGACACATTGTCCAGAATTAACGCGTGCAATTACCAAAAGTGTATATTTTGGCCTTGGCAAATGCACAAGCCTCTGATTCAGAACTCCAAACAATTTTATCTAAGAATGAAATGTCACTTGTTTTAAAACTTCTCTCGACTGATCTTACTTCACTAAAACTCTACTGTGATGTCAGGAAGGACACAATCAGACCTTACGTACTATAGTGTTTCAGAAGGATAATTTTCCAATCTTAATCAAATTTTTAGACACACCATTAGCCATCTGAAATCTTTCCACCTGCCTTTAGTGATATTTAGTCATGTTCATCTTGATCTCGTAGGATCTCTTCCTCGCTCAAATAACTGGGAATACTTACTCACCTGTATAGGCCGCTCCACACGATGACCTGAAACATTTCCCATCTCTGACGAAACCGTTGAGCGTGCATTCATTCATCAGTGGATCTCAGGCTTCGGTTTATAACTTCAGTCATCACGATGGATCTGGTTGAAAATTTGAAAGCAATTTATTTTCCTTGTTAAGCTACTTTTGGGTGTCCAAAAGATCCGAACAACTCCTTATCACCCATCTTGCAATGGAATAGTCGAGCGATTTCATCGTTCATTAAAGCAAAATCTCAGATGCCACGCACCCACGAAATGGACCAAATCAATTCCATTAGTTTCACTTGGAATCCGAACGGCATTAAAGGAGGATCCGCGGTGCAGATCAGCATAATTGGTTTATGGTTCAACTCTGAGATTACTGACATAACTTTTTGAGACCACTTCACTCAACGTCGAACCTCACGATTTTTTAAAGAAATTTACGAACTGTGATGGAACAACTCAAACCTACACCAGCTACATTTACGACAGTAAAATTTTTTTCATACATCCAGCTTTAGAATATCGCACCCATGTGTTCGTACGCCACGACGCAATAAAGAAACCTTTGCAAGCACCATATAATGACCCTTACAGTGTACTCAGACGTACTGATAAGACTTTCACAATTGAAAAGAATGGTAAAGAATCTACGATCAGCATTAATCGTGTGAAGCCCGCATTCTTCGAAAATTCTCATCAGTCATCTGCACAATCATATCATCTTTATCAGCTGCAGTTCGAAGCAGTCAGTAGCTGAGCCTTCTCTGTCGATTTCTGAGTTACCTTCGGATTCGATCCCACCACTTTATGTGACCAGATCTGGCCGTCGAGTACACTTTAAACCTCGTTATCTCTAATTCAGTGCTTGTTGCATTCCAGAGGGGGGAGTACTGTGGTGGACCGTCTTTCATCAAAATGACGTCACAGTTTAAGCCGCGTGATCCTGAAAACTGATTTATTTTGCGTTCACGAAAAACTGCAACTGTATCTTTTTCTAAATGTTTCTATTAAATAAAGTTATTTTTTTACGCCGTCATTGAATTAAATATTAAAGACAACATCCACAAAACTATCAAAGAAAGAAATGTTGTCTTTACAAACAAACATTTTGTCTGAATGTCAACATTTATAAATAACTAGTGGTATGCACGAAAATCAACGTTTTCATAGAAATTTCGAAATCCTTTTTTATTTTGTGTTAAAAACAACTCATTCAAGATTCCAAAAATGATTCGCTTTTGTTTCTGCCGTAGTTAAAAGCAAAATTATAAATCAGAAGTGATACTTTTTTAGCTGATACTAACAAGAGGAAGGCACGAAGTTGAAAATTGAATTCGGGAGGAGAATTTGTACAGTAGTAGTATTCATTTAGAACATTCATAAAAATAATAAGGCTCAAATACAAGCAATTTCGAGAAAATGGCAATGAAATCTGTAACATAGCATATATATATATACATATTAATAATGTGTCTCAGCTAGTGAGCGCTAAAATAATATCGTGGTTAAAGCGCTGGTGTCGAAAAAAAGGGATCCAAATTTGGTCCTGTGTAAGTAATTTTTTTCTTTCAAATTAATTAATATCTTTTTCAATTTTTATGCAAAAATATTTATCCTCCTGATTCTTGAATTATAATTTAACTTTTGGAAGAAAAATAATTATAAATAATAATGCTTTTTTAAAATATTCAGATTTATATAAATTAACAATTTAAAGATGGTTTCAATTAATAAGATACTTATTTTTTGTGTGGAAAATTAAATGTACTTTCGCTTAATATATAAGTTCTACTTTTGTTTTAAAAGAAAAATTATGTCGATTCAGAATGTTCTTGCATTATAATTAAAGTTTAATTTTAAAGTGCTAAAATATTTATAAAAATAATTTTCATTATTTAAATAATAATAAAGCATATTTATAATTTAAATAAGTATTTTTATTTTAAAGCATAACAAATTTCAATTTCTTTTTTTGGGGAGGAGGCGATTTTAATAAAGATAAATTATTTGTTATAACTCAATGAAATTGAATTTATATTGGGAATTAAAATAAAGCCGTGCCGTATTTTTTAAATTTTAACATCCTAGTTCATTCATTTGATAATGCATGTTTTTGTCTTATGCTTATATCATAATTTAGATTTATATTCTATTTTCCAATGAATGCAAAACCTTGACAAAATAGGAGTCAAGATCTTCAAATTCTGTTTCTCATCCAAGCCTCAAAGTATTTTTTCCCCTCCCTATAAAGAAACCGGAAAAAAGAATACAAACGTTTAATTGCTTTCATCAAAAGCTATTTTAATAAATATCTATTAGACAGGAGTTGTGATTTTTATTTTTAAACAAACTGATTAAAATAGGGTATTCATCCAAAAATTTAAAACTAATATATAAGAATATATTTACAATTGTTAACTAATTTAAAATAAAATTAACTGCTTAAAATTGGATTTACATCTATATACAAATAATAAATAACACAAAGTAGCTTTTATTGAGTTAGATTCATAAAAAATTTGTTGAGAATTTCTTTGCAAAAATTTATTGTATGTTTATTTTCACTAAAATGAAATTCTCAGAGTAAATATTTAGAATTATGAAAATTAAGAATTTTCTCTCTTTTTGAAAATAATTAAGTACTCTCTGATAAATTCTTAGAAACATTTTTTTTTTAAAAATTGCGTCACTAAACTAGTTTTTATAAGTATTTCTTTTTATACAACAATCAACAGATAAATGATGCCAGAAAAAGTTTTCCTACTCATTTTAATCTTTATATTATTTTATTGCAATAGTAAATAAAATTGTTAAAAAAATCTGATATATAGTTTACGATTCTATGATTTCCATCTCCAATAACATGGTTGGTATTGATATATGCATGTGCACAGTATTTTGGAAAAAGAGAGGGGGAAGGAGCTTTTATTATCTTTATTAAAATTTTTTTACCGATTTGAGATAATTATAAAAAGTATTTGAAGATGGAATGCAAAATTAAAAAAAAAACATTTTTAGGGAAATAAAAGAATTAAAATGCATACTTAAGGAAGAAAAATAATTACTTTTATTTAACGAAACAAAGTAAAACAATATGTTATCAATTTTTCGCCCAAAGACATGAATTTGAAATAAACCATCATTAATTATATATAAAAGAACCACAATAATTTAACCATTTTTTTAAATATACAAATAAACAAGAATTCAATGATTTGAAACTGAGTATAGGTCTTTTAGAGGATTTAATATCAATATGAAATAAAATTTTATATTTAAAATTCAATTTTTTGTATAGCTATGAACAAAATTTTCAGCTTTATTTACAACAATAAAACTTTTAACAATTAAACAATTGCAAAATGAAATAAAAGAAAGTAAAAAAGATCCCCTTATTTTTTTTAAACTAAAAAATAACATTCTGGAAGAAAGGGGAAAAAAACATATAAAGCATAATGAGGTGGCAAAAAAAAAAAAAAAATCAGGGTGGCTAGCATTTCTGTTGTTTGAATACCCCCGACTTTTCCTGGTTTTAAAAAAAACCTTTCCATTACATTTTTAGGGTTTCGAATTTCTTCGGAATGAAATTGCTTTATTTTACTCTCTTTAATTGTTATATACAGTAAAAGTTCTTTATTCGCGGGGCATATGTTCCATAAATATGTCACAAATACAGAAACCGTGAATGCAGAATGGTAATTTATATGGGATTATAGCGGATGCGTTCTAGGTGACAAAATAAAATAAAAAACACAAATATAAAAAAAATCCATTTAATCGAAGTTTTAGAACATTTTGATTAATTATCTTAAGGTTAAGACAATGGTTTGAAGAATTTAGTAATTTTCTCTTTCTTGGCAGTTTTTAAAAGCTCCTTCAATTCAGACAGATATGCAACAGTCGCATTAGCAATTTGCCTCTTAAAAATAAGACTTCGTTCCATAGACGGTTCAATGTTCATAAAGAAATCGCGAAGCTCATTTGCCATTCTTAAACCTTCACTAAGATTTTTCAAATTAAATGTCACTTTTCCAGTGCTTGTTGAAGCCTCTTCATCAATGGACTGTGAATTTAACATTTCCTCCAAGTCGGTTTCAGTCAAATCTTCATCTTGCGATTCAAGAAATTCCTAAATGCCATTTGATTCTATCTGTTCGAACCCATCTCGTCCTATTTCATTCGATATTTCGGCTATGTTTGCAGTCAAAGTTTGAACTTGCACAGATTCTTTGCCATTTTCCGCAATCAGAGCAGGCCACAGTTTTTTCCAGCATGACTTCAATGTGTGTGGCTTCAGTTCTTTCAATGATTATTATTATATGTTTACGATGCATTTTGCTATGTCAATTGTCTTCCAGCATTCCGTAACCTTCATATCAGGATTACATTCCATATTATCCAGTAGGATTTTGAAGGTTCGTCTAATGTAATAGAGCTTAAAGGCCTGGATTATTCCTTGGTCCTAGGTTTAAGCAAAGCCGTCGTGTTGGGAGGTAAAAATGTCCCTTTACTCACCAGTCTTTAATCGTTACATTAAAATGGTTAAAAGAGTTTTTGAGATCTGCCTTCTTTGCGTCAGATTCAAATTAATCTTCGGAATGAGGTGAGTAAATTTTCATTTCTCAATCGTTAATTCTACAAATATATTTTATTCATTGAGTAATAAGGTTGCTTTCATTCTCTTTGTTTATATTCTCAAAAACACCGATCGGGCAAAGCCAGCTTATGTCAAAGTCCTCAGCGATATCATTTCACAACACACTTTAGGCAAAGTTGTAATAAGATCTATTTTACTTTTTTTATTAATCCATTTGACGGCATTTACAAAGGTTATTGGGTTGGATACCTAATGGAATCCTTTTATTATTATGTATGTACTTATTAGATCCGCGAATAAAGAAATTTTTAACCGCGAATATAGGAATTGGGTCGCATTTTTTAAATCCGCGAATAGTGAAAACGTGAATGAAGGAAGCGCGAATAAGGAGCTTTTACTGTAATATGATTTCAACTTTATTCAAAAAATTGTTTTAACTAAAATCAATATAAAATAAAATTCAATTTTTTGGAAAAAATATCTTTACTTATTGAATTGCGGATAAATTGCAATTATGTAAAACCCTCTCCTTTTTTAGCAACTATATTAACCAACATTAGAAGATACATGCCCACCCAGAATGATTTTTAGCCAACCAGACATGTTTCCGAACTGTTTGTCAAATACAAGAAGAAAAATGCAGCACAAAAGTATATGCACATTGGCGGAAAATGAAATGATTTGTTTACTTCTAGTAGGATATTCCTTATCCGCACAGTTTACCAACATACCAATCAGAACTGAGCAATAATTTTACAAACACGAAAAAAAAAAAAAATTACAAATGCAAAATGAAATCTTAGCATCGAAATAAGAAAAATTCTTCAATGGACTAATTATTATGCGTTTTATATTGTAATTAAGATACATTTCATAAATAAGAGGAACAATAAAAAAACTTTATATATCATTAAATGGAATACATGCTCACATCAAGACATGTAACAAATATGTGAGTTAATAGTACAAGAAAATATTATCATTATACTTCTTGCATACAGCCGACCACCCCGCGGGCTGCGGTGGCATGGTGGTAAAGTCTCGGCTTCAAACCCGGAAAGTTTCAGGTTCGAGATTCAATTCCACCGAAGAACCGTCGTGTGAAGGGGTCTCTTGCACGTAAAATCTGTCAGGCCAAACGTCCTCCCGCTGGTGTGGTGTGGAGAGGGAGGTGCCAGTTCAGGTGTCGTCCTCGTCAACTGACCGTGGTTCAAAATCACGATGTCCGTCCAAAAATAGCCCTCGTGTTACTTTAAAACGGGACGTTAATATAACTAAACCGACCACCCCGCCACCACCGAACGTATATGTATCGACAGTATTATTATTATACTCTATATATTTTCAAATATCTCGGAAATATTTCAACTATTTTCCTCTATTCTCTATTAGCTACACAAATACAATGTTAAAAAACTGTGTATAATTTCTGTTTACTTTCTTAATGTGCTTTTTATATTGTAATTAAGATACATGAAATGAGAATAGCAATAAATAAAGAGCACTTTACATATTAAATGAAACACTTGCTCACATCAAGACATATAACAAATATACCAGATAATAATTCAAGTAAATATTAGTGTTATACTCTGTGTACATTCAAATATTGAGGAAATATTCAATTTTCCTCAATATTCTATTAACTACACAAATACAATGTTAAGAAACCATCTATAATTTCTGCTTTCTTTCTTTTTGTGCTTTTTATATTCTAATTAATATAAATTTCAGAAACAAGATAACAATAAATGGCACTTCATCATTAAAAGCTGATATAGTCAAAAATTCAAGTGATTTATGTACTCAAATATTATTTCAAGAACAATTTCATCATAATTCCATACAAAATAAAAATAATCATGTTTCAGTTCTATACATTTGAAGTTAATTTCCTGCTTCTATATTCATGAAATATCACTAACAAAGCCACAAAGTCTAATTTTGACAACATGTCATCCAATTTAAATTTAAGCTTTTCAAAAGGATTATCCAATGAAGACTTTTTTCCAAAAACCCGCATCACAATTGCTTTCTCCCTAAATGACATTTTGTGCATTGCAGCACTAATGATTTGTAAATATGACACATGTGTGGGCTTAGGCCCATCTTTTGGAATTATATAAAATATGATAGAATGTACAAAATCCTTTACAACACTCAAGAGGTTTTCAGTGTCCAAATTTTCTGGAAAATCATATCCTTCATTGTCATCATGACAATCAGGAGGTATACCAATACAGTCATCTAAGTAATCACAAAAAACAGCAGTTACTTGAGGAAAATTGCAGAACTGACTTACAGTTATATTACACAGAGAAGGATGGCTTGAAAATATATTATCAGCCATCTCACATTTTCTTAATATGCATGTATTTTCAGTACTTTGAAAATAATCATTTGCAGATTGCTCAAAAGAAATACCAAGAGACATAAAAGATCCAGTCCTCATTTCCTGCTCTTGATATGCAGGATTCTCTAAGAAAAAAGTAGCACTCATATTTGAATGATTATTACTCAAAGTATAAGGACCAGGAATTGCTAAATCTTCAAAATTCCCATGTGAAACCGCCTGGCTGTCATTCTGAATGGAGTGGTCATCAGCGAAAGACATAAAAGATCCAGTCCTCATTTCCTGTTCCTGATATACAGGATTCTCTAAGAAAGTAGTAGCATTCATACTTGAATGATTATTACTCAAAGTAGAAGGACCAGGAATTGCCAAATCTTCAAAATTTCCATATGAAACAGCCTGGCTATTATTCTGAATGGAGTGGTCATCAGCGACAAAAGTATTACTGCTCCGTATGCAAAAAGGAATTGTTTCTTGAGAAATTGGAGCAAAGGTTACTGGAACATTAAGAAAATGGTTCTGAATTGCTTTCTCATTTGAATGAACAGCAGGAGGCTTTTCAGTTTGTTTTTCATTGTGATCCGACTGTATTTTTCCAGCAGTTCCATTTCTAACTAAATGTAAATTAGAAATTGTTGGAGTAATTGATGATTTAACCTTATCCTTTACATTACTTTTGACAAATTTATTTTTATAAACATATTTTGTAAGCAATTTTATACTTCTTTTAATACTTTTTCTGTGTACAGCGTTTGATGGAATTTTGGCACCATTTTTCCTGGGGGCATTCGTAAGCAAATTAGAAGTTTTTCGAGTCAATGATGATTTAACCTTATCTTTTATATTATTTTTGACAAATTTCTTTTTAGAAAGGTATTTTGTAAGCACTTTTATACTTCTTCTAATATTTTCTCTCTGCACAGTTTTTGATGCAGTTTTGGCACAACCTTTCCAGGGTGTATCCGCATTTCTCACACAGCCTATCTTTCCTATACTTTCTACTTTGATATTTCGCTTCCACATAGATTTTGAAGGTATCTTAGTATCACTTTTTTTCACAACTAGATTAACATCATTTATAACATCACTTTTTAAAATAACATTTTTGCTAGATTTTCGATCAGAAACAGTAGAATTCAATGTTTTCTTATTTAAAGAATTTATTTTTGATAATGCAGCACTGTTTGTAACTGATTTCTTTTTGAGAGGCGCTAATTCACATTCTTTTTTAATTTTTTTACTAGACGGGTTATTTTTTGCACACGCCCGATTATTACCAACTGAAAACTTTTTTGCCAGGTCAACTAGTGAAAACGTACTTTGATTAATCAAAGAATGATTAAAGGAAAGTGCTCTACCGAACAGAGGTCCAACTTGTTTAGCCACTTGCATGGTTTCACTAGATTTTTGAGGTAATTTATTGACTTCAAATTTCTCTTCAGAATTTTTCTGTTCTTTATTTAAATAATCCTTGAGATTTTTCCTTGTGCGCTGATAATTGGAATCGGATCTTACTGTTTTATGAATAAAAGAAATTCCATGGTTTGGAGGTTCTGCTGAACCAGAAACATAATTATCAGCATCACTAAACAGACAAAATTCTGAATCAACATCCTTCTGATAATAATTTTTACTATAACTGCCACTAGGAATACTTGCTGCAGATTCCAGATTATTTTCTGCACATAACTCTTCAACAACAGCAGGAAAAGATGCACTATTTTCACTACACACTGAAAAACTTCTTCCATAAGTCTTTCTTGATTGTAAAATATTTGAATCACCTAAATGCTCAGGCATTTCGGGAAAATCAGAAGATTCATGCCCATCACACTTTGAATCTTTCTCAAATGCTGACATTATTTGGCTTTCTTATAACAATGTATACAAGTGAATGGATTGATTAAACCTAAAACGAAAAGTACAAAATGAATAAACAAACAGATATGTATACACTAAACAATAAAAAAAAACTGTATTCTTATAAGAAAAAACAACTTCTGTATTAAATATCTGGCAGCATTTAATCATCAATAATGAAATAGGCATTTAACCACTAATGAACCCTTATTAGTCTATTAACTACGTTCACCAATGGCATATAGTTAATACACAGATGGTGAATAATTTTAAAGGAAAAAAAACCACACATTTTGCAAATTTTTTCAGCAACAATTGTCCTTAAAAAAGTATTTTAGTAAATTTTTTTTTTCATTACAAATTAAAAGAAATGAAGGCCAAACTTAATTTTGAAAAAATAGTAAAGAAAGGAAGAAAAATATGCAACATTAAAATTTTTTAGCAATATCTATGTATAAGTAACAGCCAAAACAATTTCATAATGGATGAAAATTTAAGAATTAAGGTAGCTTATTTTTTGAATTATGAATAGTATTTGCATTTCCAATACCATTAGAAATACATGCTTTACTTAATTATTTCAAGAAAATTTTTTAAAAATAAATTTTTTTATAACATTGATCTAGTTAATACTTTAATTCGTTTAATCAAAATAAATTCATTCCACTCTCTTAATATAATGCACAAATGATAACTTAGAAGTTTTTGTGCTTTCCTATTCTGAACCTGTAATAAAATATTTTGATTTATTCTATTTCTATATATTTATCAAGTTTGTAGAACATGCCTTGAATAGTATTTTCACAAGCTCAGAGTTTATTACATATCTATCTATCTATATGATTTTATTAACATAACATATTTATTATTTATATAAGCCAGTACTTGGCATTATTAAATATGTGATTTGCTCTATTTTTTTCTGAGCTTTCTGGGATACCTGAAAAGATTTTAGTTATGCTGATTTTAAAATTGCACCTTCCTTTTCATGCAATAAAGAAGATAAATAAATTCCTGTAAAATTTAGTTAACACTTCTTTTATTATATTTTTTAATTCATAATTTAAAAAATTGATTAGTTCTGTTGATGTACTAATGAATGATTACATTTTTAATAGATGTATTTTTAAAAAATTCAGGGAAGAGCAGAATCAACAGATTTTAAAAATATCAAATTTCCTACTTATTATCAAGATAAACATGAAAAGTAAATTATACCTTAAAACAGCTATATTCTTGTACTGTTCATTTCCGGGTCCTCAGTCTGCCACTTTTCGACGATTCTGCCTCGCTAAGGGGTGGAACGTAAAAGGATGAGAGTATATTTGTAATTCTTCATTTTTCGATTTTAACTCAAAATTACACATTAATTGCTTGTATGGCTAATACAAAATGCAACTTTGTGTTCAGGAATGACACATTAAATATTTATTTAATGTTATTAAATATGGCTGAGATTACCTACTTCAATATTAATCTCAAAATGCCATTAAAAATTCAATAACAAATAAAAAAAGAAATGCTTAAACATAACAAATTATTTTGTGAAAAAGGGAATCACGTAATTTTAAGACCAGAATTCTGAAATCTTCCATTACTGACCATAATTTAATGTTTCGCTCCTTTGGTGAAAACAAAAATTGCTTTGAGAATTTTATTGTGAATTAATATCTCTTTCCACAATATTATGAGTTACCAGCAGTTTTGGCACCCCAAGACTGCAAATAACATAAGTCATCTTACTGTTAAAAGTAAACATTTCCTTTCATCTTTCCTCTCACCCCTGTTCTGATTAAGTAAATGCATCCTGCCATATGTGCTTATACTGGAGGAATTTTGAATATAAGAATGAAGAGTTAATGCAGTTTTCACATAATCATTCCAAAATTTAAACATCCACAACCTTTATTAGTGTATAAATTTAACTACTAATTTACTTAATGTTGTGCAAAATATTCAGTTCCGCCTGACCAGTGGTGGCCTGTATGATAAAACAAGATGATGCTGTATACCATTTATACACTATGAGGAAATCATGTTTCCATGATTTAAATTTTCACTTGTTTTTATTACTCTTATACACTTTAATAATTAATGAAACAATTATAATGCAAGAAAAAAATCTAATTTATTAATTTGTATTAGTAACTCAAATTTTTCAATTATATTATTTATATAATTTATCAGTATTTATGAATACCAGCATAATATCAGTCAGGGTTGCAGCTTAAATCTGGAAAAAAAAAAATCCTGAACATAGATTCAAGATATGAATGAATGTATGAATTGCACTCATGTGCTAGTTATTACGAAAGATGGTTTTAAAGATTGGAAAAAGGAATTAAAGAAAACAACAGCTTGAGATTTGAAATAACATATTAAAAGAAGATTTATATTTACACACATAAAACACACACCCATGTTTATCTATATTGCCTAGAATTTAGACAAAATTTATATATTGGGGGAAAGATATATTACCTTTCATGCTCTTAATCTGTAGGTCACACAAAATTAAGGATTCGAGTGAAATAAAAAAATTCTGTTATCATGATACAAATCATTAAATGGTTATTAACAAAAAAAAACATTACAATGCTGTATTACTCTTTTAAAATGCATTCATTTTTCCCAATTCATGTATTTGGGCATCAAATTCTGCAGATTTTTTAGCCATTAGTTTCATGGAGCTAATAAACCTTAAATAACAAATCAGATGTGAAATTTTTGTATGGCCTAACATTTATATATATCAATTGCCTTGAACTAAGAAATTTGACATTGGTTTATTTTTGGACATCAATCCCACATCAATGATGAACTGGCACACAGTTTTGTATATTTTCCTCTTTTGGCATAACTAATAAGAGCTCATTAATTTTTTGTTTAAATCTCTGATTTACTATGAATAAGCTAACAGTTTCTAAAATAATAAATCATTCATTAACTGCAATTTAGGAATATCACAGGGAAAAAAAAAAACTCTCACACATTTTGTAATTGGAAAAATATATACAGAGAGAAGCCACAAGTATCCACATTAAACAATCACAAATGCCATTGTTTCAGTTTTATAAGCTATGACTATAATCTTTTATTCTAGAAATGTTTCAATATCAGCATTTTTTTTTAAGATGGGCAAAATAATAATTATAACTTTTAAAAAAGAATTCCTGTTTATAAGAATATTTTCTAATTCCCACAGTGGAGCGGCAACATTGATCACTTGAGGGAAAATATTACAGAAAATAAGATTGAAAATATAAGTAAATTATGTTGTGCTATTAATAATTATTGGGAAAAAAAGAAAAGTTTTATTTTATGAAAAATATTAGCCACTTTTATCAATATTTTTGTAACTACTGAACAATCTTTAATTGAATATTATCTCTTGAATTTATTATTTAATATGTGTATGAAATTAATCCTGAATCAAGGCTAGAACAGTATATATAATTAAATATATAGACCAAGAAGAAAATGCATCAAATGAATTAGGTTTTAGATTTTAAATACTTAATTTATTAAAAATAAACAGCTATGATTTTTTTTTTATTTAGCAATAAATACTTTACTTTATAAAACATAGATGTAAGAAAATTTTTTGCACATAAAGGTAATGAAAAAACAAACAAACACAATAAAGCCCTTTTTCTAACAGTATCAAAAGTCAGTTGCTGCTCATATGAATACAGTGGTAGCAGTGGACTTTTAATTTACAGCGAAGGAGGGAAATAATGCTAGAGAGTTGTTATATAAAAAAAATTACAATTTTCTTTTTTTTTATCAACTACATTGGAAAGTAAATATAATTAAATTGATGGATTTGAATACTATGTATAAAAATTGAAATCTGAAGCAGATATTAAATATAGCACTGTAACACTCTGTATGAAGAAAGACATTTTAAGAAGCACTATTGTCAATACATTATTCCCTTTAATATATATATATTTCTGGCTTGGCTCGGTTCTAGAAATAGGATGATCACTGAAAAATTTCCACCTGATTTCTTGCTAGTTTTATTTATTTCATGGCCATCTTCCTACTCAAAATCACTAAATATTCACAAATCTATATTATAAATATATCCCTTTTACAAGTTATTTCAACATCTTCATGAAATTTAATTTTTAAGTCATGGAATAATCACCCTAAAAAAAGTTATAAAACTGGCATATTATATTTCTTACATGGGGTAAACACTGGAAATTTTAACAAAATACTTTGAATTGTAAGAAACAATAAAACAACTCTTTGCAGTACAAGTTAAATTTTCTGAATACTAAAGGTTATAAGTTTTGCACAAAATTTAGAAATATTTGATGTTCCTTTCAAAAGTATAATAAATTTAAGTTTTATCTCTTCAATATAAAACTAGTATGATTATATGTAATTAAAATATAATTTTGAAAAAGTTTTAAAAAAAGGAAAGAAAGAAAACCCTACAAAAATATTTTTTTTCTTTGATAAATCCAAATAATTTGTTATAATCAAAAACTTGTCTTTGTAAATTAATAATTTTTTTGAAAGTTCCTCTCAATGCTATAAAAAAGATACTAATTTTGCAAAGGGTAAAAAATGTTAGCCTATAACAACTAAAATTCATTAAATTAAAGATAATAATCAGTTGTAAATTATTAAATTAATATATCAATTAATGCATTAATAAAAAAAAATTTAAGTTCTTTTTTTCCAAAATTTTGTGTTTGCAGTTTATTTCTTAAATCTTAAAACTGTTTTTGAGCTAGCTGCCCCCCCCCCCCCAAATAATCATTTATAAATTTTTGCTTTTAATTTTTCAAGTGGATACTCTTGCTCCACTGTTTTCTTTTCAAATTTTTGCTTAATTCCTTTCCTTAAATTATCCTCTTTATATTTGACCAGTAAATTCCTAATAATTAAAATTGTTTTGATACTTTAAAATGACTTATTCCACTAGTTGTTTGAATGCTGTAGTAAAAATTTCTCTCTGTAATGAAAATTTGTTTTTTCACATTCTCCCATAAAGAATCTTTACTGACCAAAAATCCTTCCTCAACTTTACCATGAGAAAGCAACAGTATCATTTTTAACATTGATATTGTATCATTGCAAAGTTTTGAGTTGAAAGGGAGTCAAACCAAAATTTATTCTCATTGCTTTTTGAAAAATGATAACCAATCTTTCTGAAAGTGTCATCAGGATTGTTACAGTCAACATTCTTCAGATAATCAGTCTTCTTATCATAAAGAAATTCCACAAAGTTGCCACATACTTGGAAGAAAGTTGTTCCAGGTTACTATTAATAAGATCATTTTGGTAACATCTGGCTTTGAATGTATACAAATGATTTTGTAAAATTGCATACTTGGTTTGTGCTTGTGTTGGCAATTTTTCCAGACTTTTATGAGTTTCCCAATCCTTTTCTTAATACCTCTGATTTCCTAGTTCTGTCAACACCTTGAAGTACAATCTAATCAAAAATTTTCACCGCAAAAACTTTTTTTTTTGTTAACTCCAAGATATTAAAGTAAAAGAAATTTGATGCCTATTAAGAATATTAATTAATTACAAATATTTTTTCACTATGCTTAATTTTAAATGACAAATTTTATTATCTAAACAATATCCCTAACAGCACTTTTTATGAGTGTTAAAGAATCAGAAAATTCTGACACTTCAAATTGCAACCGAGATAATGACACAGAGTAAAAGATGTTTTAATTAACAATAAAATATCAGTAATTCTGAAATTATTGACTACAACTGGAATATATACGTCTGACATATATTTTAAATCCATGCATTAAATATTTGCAATCAAGGGATTAGATTGTGCATTAACTAGAATTTGAATGTAAAAAAAAGGCAAAATATAAGAGTTATACATTTTCAGCACTAAGAAGACGAGATTTAAATAATGGAGCACTGCCACATTTACAATGCAAGTACATCATAAATTTCAAGATACTAAGATAATTTTAAATTCAATTATATTGAATGCACTTCAGAAATTATTATTTTATTTGTAACATTTTGGCTTATAATAATGAAAAATTAAAAAGAGATTTCAAAATTCTACTCAGGAATAGTCTACATGTTGTCTTTCGTTATAACAGTAATGAAAAAATAATCTACCAAATTTTTATAGCTTTTCTTAAAGTTATACATAAAAGTACTGTTCTATTATAGTTCAAATAATGAAAGATTGCTATCAATTAAGTTTCCACAGCAGGCATAATTCTAAAACTATATCAGCTAATATGGATTTTCAAATGAAAGAGGAGAGGGTGAGGAATTACTAGTGACAGAGCTTTTGTTCAAACATTTGATATGTAATTAAACATACCAACCTTTATATATATGGCATGTTTAGAGTATTACACAAATTTTGCAGAAAATCTTACAAGAATATATATCCTTTATTCCGAGAAAGACAATTAAAATTAACACATGTATTAGCTTAAAAATACATAAATATATCCATTACTCCAAGAAAGAAAATTAAAAATAACGCATGTATTAGCTTAAAAATACATAAAAGTGAAAAAGAATGTTTTTTCTTAACTGATGGAATAAAATTCTTCGAATTATATTATACAAATTTGGCCTACTGACAGAGGAAACATTGAGCAAATATATATAAAATTATGACAAAACTGAGGAATAGTTTGCGCCTTGCTGCGCCAAGGATGCCAAATCGCCAATAAAGATGGCGGAAAAAATAAACGAACACTCCTGAAAAACAGTTATGGTTACCACTTTCTGTTTTAAAATTATGAGCTTTGCTGCTAAGTATTGTAATTTTTATTTTAATCTGAGATATACAGTGGGCCACAAAATAAGTTGAGCACCGGTACCCTACCAGATTTTTACAAGATTGCAAAAAAGCGATTATCGATTATTTTTAAATCGATTTAAAAATAATCGATATAAAATAATCGATTAAAAAAATCAATGTTGGATTATCGATTATTACTTTATCGATTAATCTCTATCGTAATTTTAATCGTTTCTCCAAAAATGGTCATTTTACAAAAAAGACCCAAAGACGGTTGTTTTATTAAAAAATTCCAAAGATGGTTATTTTGCAAGAAAAACCCAAAGACGGTTGTTTATTAAAAATCCAAAGATGGTCAGTTTACAAAAAATACCCAAAGACGGTTGTTTTATTTAAAAAATTCAAAGTTGGTCATTTTACAAGAAAAGACCCAAAGACGGTATATTTACAAAAAACTCCCAAAGATGGTCATTTTACAAGAAAAGATCCAAAGACGGTTGTTTTATTTAAAAACTCCCAAAGTCGGTCATTTTACAAGAAAAGATCCAAAGACGGTTGTTTTATTAAAAAATTCCAAAGTCGGTCATTTTACAATAAAATACCCAAAGACGGTATATTTACAAAAAAAATACCCAAAGACGGTATATTTACAAAAAAATACCCAAAGACGGTATATTTACAAAAAAATACCCAAAGACGATACATTTAAAAAAAATCGCAATGAAGGTTACTTTTTTAGAACTTTAAATAAAAGTACAAATACATACATTGTATTCTTTTAATAAAAAATTAAAAAATGACCTTTTGAAAAGATTTTTCCAAGTGGAATATCTTTCAAAAGGTCACAAAAAATTTTATTATTCAGAAAACAGCAGAAGGCGAGAGAAAGATTAAACTCTTTTTTAAAATTTTATTATTCAGAAAACAGCAGAAGGCGAGAGAAAGATTAAA
>JAPMOQ010005882.1:79514-92823 GCA_026543055.1 Argiope trifasciata
TTCACATCAAGAACTACACTAAATTCATTTTATATTTTGTGCTTATAATTTTCTTACCTTTTGCTTTTTTACTATTAAAATAATAAGTGTATGTAATAATATATGTGTATGTTTATAGAACACATAAATTTTTTAACGATTGAGCATTATTCTTTGGCCCGCTACGATCGTCTAGTTATTACAAATGGCCCGTCTTAAAAAAAGTTTCCCCACCACTGTTTTAGAGACTCATTCTGGAGAATTATGAAGAAATAGGAATCGTGAGCGCGCAATTATTATAATCAAATGAACAATGGCTTGAATATAGAAATAAAATGCTCAATGCAAATTAAATTTTCACTACATGATGAAATTTAATTTCGGATTTATACCTGATTCTGTTCGTGATTAATGTACCGTATTCTATTCATTAATTACTTTACTATTTCTGCATTCAGTACGTTATTAATAAATCACTGAAATAAGCTGTAGATTTTTTAACAATATATAAATTAAACAAATAGTATTTAAATAGGAGGAATTTATTCTCAAATAAGTACTTCAGTTTCTTCAAGATCAGATTCTTTGAATTAGAAAAGCATTAAAAAATTGTATGAGGAATCAACCCAAAAATTTTAGTTCAAAATTAGTAAAATTAATTTTGGAGGTTGTTTAGTTGCTACAAACATATTCTTATTATCATTCCCAATAGCCTTAATTTCGATTTATATTCTGTTTCGCCTTGATTTCATTTAGGAATATGGCAAGAATGAAATTATTTAATTTGGAACATTCGATTCATACACTTGCACATTCTGTCATTCAGAACCTTAAAAAAGTGTACTTATGCACACTCTGATGTTTTCAAAAGATAGATTCTAATACAGATTGTGTTGAAAAACTGAAAAGTGTTTTCTTGCCAAAAGTGACATTTGATTTAAAAACAAAACTCAATTAAAACTGACAAATAACTTTTTGTTAAAAACAGACAGAAATATATTAAGATAGAAATTTAAAAAAAACTATAATTTAAAAAAAATAACTATTTATTATTTTTACAAAAGATTTTTGGTTTATTTCATACAAATGTTTAGTTAACTAAGGCTATAAGACCTTCACCAATAAAATAAATAACGAAACTACTGTGAGTGAAATGCAATTAATACCGCTTCATATTCCACTAAAAATTGATATAATCAGTTTGAAATTTTCAAAAATATCATAGAAAAATTTCTTTGGATATTATCGATGTAAAGTTATACTTTATACACAAAATTAAAAAAAAATTCATTTAATATCTATCCTGATTGTATTATTGTCAAAAAGAATAAAATAACTTTGGAAACTAATCGATAAAAACTATAGACACATAATTTAAAAATAGCAAACTTCTATAATAATTGTTAATTAATCCAATATATGTAATATAACCGAAATGAATTTGATAATGTGTGAAAACTAGGCTCTAAAAATTATAGATATATCAAATTTTTAATATTATAATTAGTAATAATTGTTGTAGATATAAAAGTGCCAAAAATTGTTAATCTCAATAGTGCTCATGTTAAATGTCATTGTAGTAAAAGTAAAATTGTAATACATATATAATAGCAAATAATAAATAAATTTCAAGAGTTCCTTTGTCTTTTTCATTCAATACATTAGTTAGTTAAAAAAACCTACTTTTGTTTATTTCAACTCACCTTTTTGTAAAATATTATTTTAAAAAATATTTCAAATCATATTGATTCTATTTACATAATCAATACTGCTTTTATATAGAGAAATGTCTTACGACGTCGAATAGATAATATTATTTTACAAAAAAGATTAAAAAAATAGATGTCTAAAGAGAACATTTTGACTTACGAAATCTTGTATCTTAGATAGAATAGGAAATCTAATACATAGAGAATAGAATTTTTAGACTACGAAAAGACACAATTTTTAACTTCAAATTCAGGTTTTAATGATGCAACTATATAAATTAACTACAAAAAAACTAATGTAATTAGTCACTAAATTGAATGATTAGTACTTTCCACACAATTATCATTTTTTAGATTTTGTTTCTTTCGTAATTATATATATTAGTTAAGAAATAAATTAGTTTGAATTTGCTTAATAGGAATATTTTCAAAATAGCAGAAATAAGGAAGATTTGTCATATTTGAATCACCTAAATAGTTTTTAATGACAATTGAGTGTCAAATAATTTTAATAAAGGAAAAACAGTAAATTTTTTGTAGTTTATTTGCCTTTAAAAATGGAATAAACTTTCTGAGAAACACTCTTTAATATAGAATGAAACTTAGTCTATTAAAATTGCTTCATCGATTCAGATAAAGAAAATGATTCCACAAATTACACCACTAAGTTTTTAAAGCTCAATAATGGAAATTAGGTTTTTATTTTCAATCCTTCAGTTTCCTTCCAAGTTCATATCAGTATAGAGAATCTGAACTCAAGTTTGATATTTTATGAACTGTAGCATTTCCTTTTTTTATTCGTTTGTTCCTGAAGATATAAAAGCAAACAGCCCTAATTTTTCTATTATTTGGAAAAGAAAAGATTAAAGCAAAAAAAGGTAATAATTAATATTTTTTTATATTAATTATTACTTTTTTTGCTTCAGTCTTTTCTAATTTCAAATAATGATAATGTTTATAACTGCTTCTTGAGAACTAGAATAGACCTCTTCAAATTCAGGAAATGATTTTATTTGCAATTTAAGCCCTTTTTAGAGGAAATTTAACCCCCTCCACCTCCCTTCCAAAAAAACCAACTTGGTTTTATCTATAAATAAAATTATATTATAATAAATACTAAACTGTGATCTGTAAAATGTACTCTCGAATGATATGTTTTGTTGCTTAATTTCAAGCGGTTTAAATTCCATTCTTACTTTGATAAAACATATAATATTTGTTGATTTTCATTAATTTTTTTAAAAATTGAATGGTATTCTATTAATTAAAGTATTTAAATTATTGTTCCAAATTAACGCTTCCAATACCTATGCAGATTTACATTAACTTAGTAATACTTGGGCATATGTGATCGAGTTCATGGGACATGAGGACCGGCTTTTTAAATGAATCAGCGAAGATTTATCAAACATTCATAGACAAAGTTAATTCATTACTTATTTCAGTTTTATCCCAAAAAAATTAACTGAATCTATCGTTACCATACAATCTACTTTTGTAGAAAATAAGACTAACTCAAGAACTTCTAAAAACGACAGCTCTAACATGCGAACAAAAAACTGCCAATGGCAATGTCTTCATTTTTCCAAACGTTAAATTTTTTAAAATTAATGTTTCTATCTATATCAAAGCAACATTTGTCTCACCAAACAACAATTATCAGAAAGAAAAAAAAAGTCTTGATTTTGCATTAGAAATGGCCTATTTGTTTGATTTTAGACGTCGATCTTACATTCTGTGTGAATGCCAGTTTATTAAAGTTGAAGTATTCTCAACCCTCAACCGGTTGTATGACTCTTTCGTACACCCATATGCGTACGAGTCATAAAACTGTCAATCAATGATCTCGTTTACAATGGGGTTGTATTACTGTAAAGGAGTTTTAGAAGAGGCTGCAACAGTTTAAACGTTATCTGAAAGTGTCAAATTTGGCGAGAGTTAACATGCTTAAGAAAATTTCGAATTTTTAATGTTGTTTTATACAGTTTAATGCGCTACTTTCCACTTTGTTTTTTATGAAGCATGAACTGCTTTTCAATGAATTTATTCAAAAATGTATGATAAAAATCAATGACGAATGATATTTCTTTCATATAAATACTATATCGTCTCTGGAACAACAATCTAGATTTTGGTAAATGAATTATTTTACATGAATATAACGATTTGCATTAAACAAATAAATTTTGGTTTCATTTGTTTTTGTTTTTTCTTTTTGATTCGTTTGTTTAATTCAGTAAGTTTGAACACTGAAATATATGTTACTTAAATATAGGAACTTTAAAAAAATGGTTGTTTCTTAAGTACAATTAAACGATGTTAAAAGTATTGAAATGATTTGTAAGATGGGAATAGTTATAAAGACAAATCTTGAAATGAAGTAAGTAGTAAGAAAATATTTCAACTACGAATGTTAATTTTCCGTGCTATATGTTTTTTATTTAAAAATTCTAGTTTAGAACACTTTTACAAATTTAAACTTTTCTGTTTATCACTGTAGATTTAATTTCAATATTGTTACATTAAAAAAAATCTTCTCTGATAAAGATAAATTATTTGTTCATTACATGACTTTGCATTGTGTATATGAAATATTGCATAAAATACGGTGCATAAAATAAGTAGCTTACTAAATCAGAAGTATATTAATATTTTGCTAACTGATCTTTTTTATCTGCGAAAATTTGTAAGTGATTTTAGCTGAATTCAAATTTAGTTTTCTTCTTGTCGCACTATTTATTAAACCTTAATACAAATTTATAGATAAAATATAAAACGGAATTTAAAAAAAAATATTTACATTAATGTACTAATAAATTTACATTAATATATGCAGTATATGTTCTTCAGAAATTTAAATTTTTTTTATAGATCGTTCTTGTATGTAAAATAAGGCATTAACAAAAGTATTGAATGAAGTTCTGGTAATATACCCTTGAACGATATACACCAACACCTTTGTTGAAATTTTTACTGATTAGCTATGCGTTTTTTAACCATATTTTAAACAATATAATGATTTCTAATTTCAGAAAAATTCATGCCATTTTAAAGCTTTTAGGGGCCCTGTGATAAGGCAAATCTCGAAACAACCTATTCTATGCCCTCCAAAACTTTACTGATTTTATTTTAATTTTTATTCAGCAATTTTAAGTTGTAAATTTTGAAAATTGAAGTCTCAAGTCCCTTTTTAAAAGGTCAGTATAAAATTTCGAGAGCAAATTAATTTAGAGCAGTAATTTCTTTATTAAAAAAATAAAGTCAGATATCTGTTATTACATTGCATGAGAAATTCTTGCTGTAACATTAAAGAAATTTTTAAAGTGATGTTTATTTTCTTCATAATTATATAACATTCACTTCTGTTTCTCTAATATTTCAAAACTAAACTGCATTCAAATGAATTATCGTTACATTAATATACAGGTTCCTTATCTAAGCAGTTCTAGGAATGGAATATGAGATAAATTGAGGTTCTAGATTGAATTTTAATTATCTCTTTGAAAATAAAAATTTATGGAAAAAAACCGCAATTCAACAATATAGATTTTAAGTTTTTAATTTACACTGCAGAATAAGAATTTTTCTCCAGTATTCCCCAATTTTGTAGACTATTATTTCATTTCCCCTAAATTAATTCAATTTCTTATTTAATTTTTAGTTTGAGAAGAATTTTTCTTAGTTACTTTTTAGACTAAACACTTTTTGTTAAGATTTGTCATTTACTGAGACTCGTTATATTTAAATTTCTTCATTCAGCTAGAATATTATGTTAACTTACCTGCTTATGCATTTTGCAATTAATATTTATCATAAGTATTCTTTATAAGCTCCTTATGCATTCCACTTTCAAAATTTACAGCGTCAATGAGAAAAAAGAAAAAAGAGAGAGAGAATACAGCGTTTCAAAATTACCTCAATTTGTAACAACGTCAAAAAAGATAAAACAAATCACACTGAGAATGATTAAAAATGATATTTAATCTATTGCAACAGTATAAAAATTAAATAAATAGTAAATGTGGGATAAGTTTAAAAAACAGTTTTAAAAAACTGCTTTCTTACATATTATTATTCCATTTTCAGTTGTAACGATCTACGAAAATATCCTGAATTTTAATTCTAATTCATAAAATAAAATAAAGACTGTTTTAGGAACAAATAACGAACTACCAGATAACATACGCAAAGATATACAAAGGGGGGGGGGAGATGGAAAAAATGGATTTTTAACACGGAAGCATATGCTTTAAATTTGACAGGTATCTCCGAATTTTTCGCTTAAAATCATTTAAACATTAAAGTGAAGAATATTCAGACTTTAATCTAAAAATTTTAATTCATAAAATAGGATTTTCTTCCAAGAATAAAAGTGAATGCATATAATGCGTCTATCAGTCTATTTAAAACATAGACCATTGTGCGTAGAGATACTAAATTTAACAGAAGTATATTTGGGAGAAAAAAACATGCAATTCAGAGTGTTTAAAAATATTAACATAAAAAATATGTTATCTCTAATGTAAATTATCTTAAAATTTAAATAAAAATCATTAATTTTATTGATTTATCAGTTTTTAAGTTGCGTATTTTTATTCTGCAAAAAGAATACAGATTTTGGATAAGCATGTATATTTTATAGTCAAGATCTTCCGTTTATATTTTCATATGTAAAGATAAAGTTTTCATATAAAGGAGAATATTAGATTTTTAAATATAAGATAAGATGCATTTTTATAGCTATATCAGGTTTATTAAGTTATTTATTTCATTTATATATGAATTATGTATTTGATTCCCAGAAGTTCAAAAACTTTGAACAGATTTAATTTCAAATAGCAGGAAATTTATCAATTGTTAAATTATCTTATTGACTTATGCGCTATTAATCATTTGAAATGATCAACTTCTCTTAAAACAATTAGAATCATTTGTGATGTTTAGGTGTAATTTTTTAGAATGGAATTTCTATTTTACATTTTTTTTAAATTATTGATTTTTATTTGAAAACTATATTTAGCATACTTAGACTGTGAATGAATAATTCAGAGAATTCAAGTGTAATAATGCCAGTAATAAATCAAAATCACTGGCATTATGCCAGTGTAATAATTTTTCTTTTTTGAAATTAAAATGTGAATTTTTTTCTTTTAATTTTTTTTATTTCTGTGCATTATTATAAAAGTAAAACATTTTGAGTAAAGTAGTAGTATAAAAGTAGTACAGTTTGAGTGTTCCTTTAAAGTCTTATTACATCAGTTATATAATTAGAAACAATTGTTTATATTACCTTCTCAAATTTAATATGGCTTCTATCAAAATTCTGATTTTGTGTTTCAAAAGAGAAATTATATTCTGGTATGCATAGAAAAATTTATGACACAAAAAATTTTTGGAATAAAAAGTACATGCATTGAAAAATATTTTTTAAACTGCTGTAGTATTAATCAGCTAATGCATGTATTGATTTTTAATTTAATATAAATCTCGTTTTAACAAAATAAAAATTAGTTTTTGTTAAATAGGAAACAGTGAATATTTTGTTGTTTCATTTGAAGATTTTTGGTTATCATACTTTCTTTCTATTTCTTTACATCACATATTTTTACAAATATGAATTATTCAATTTTAAAACAAATTTTAAGTATTTGTCCTTCACATTATCAACATTAGTAAAAGAACAATTTTGAGTAACTCTAGTTTTATAATTTATTTTTTCCGCAAAGAAAATAAATAAAAAAGAATAGACAATACTGTAAGAAAGTGGTTATAGACTCTATTATTGCAATTTTTAAATCAGAAAACTACAATTGCTAGCAAGTAACAAAATCAAAGCATGCTTGCAAATATAAAAAATGTTTTAAATGTTCTATAACAGTAATTCATTTCCTAATTAGATTTTTTTAAATGGAATATGCTTAACCACATTTTAAAAATATCAGCTAATTAAAAAAACACATTTAGCTCTGTACATTAAAATATTTCCATTGAATACAGCCAAATTGCAAGAAATAAAATTAAAACAGTACCAAATAAAGCATCATTTTTAACTTCCATTTAGAATGTAAATGAAACATTGCATTGCTCAGTGTAAACATTAAATTCCATTCAACAAACCAATAGGCTATAAAATTCAATTCTGAGATAACATATCAGTTTCTTTTAATTTATTATAAATTCAATGCGGCAGTGGAAAATTCAGGTTTTGTAATCTCTCACGCTGTTTCTTCCCTGTCATCCAATTGCCATGCAATAGATAAAATCACCAAGCGAAATCGTAGTAATAAAGCAAAAATGTCCACTTCATCTTCTCATAAACCCTTTTAAGTACATGCAAAGCAAAAAAAAAAAAAAAAAACGAAATAGAAATCACTAATGAATCGACACCTTGTAGCAAAAGATTTCTTTAAAACTTATACATCCTCTTCTGAATTCTCCATTATGGAGCTAGATTCGTCCACCTCTAAAAATCAGTGAGGTGGGGAAAAAAAAAAGGAAAAACATCCGAACAAAACCAAATCTTGATGGCTAAATTTGTGTCCCGAAATTGCCGTGGTTTTCGTACCAAGAAACTCAGATTAAAGACTTATTTATGAAACCCATCCGATTTGTATAGCTCTGCAGGAAACTTATTTGAAACCTTCCGACACTATGAAAATAAGATATTATAGCCTTATACGAATGGATAATGAATCTGATCTGGCTACTGGAGGTGTTGCCCTCCTTGTATCCCATAATGCACCTTCGTCTGTCATTCCATTACATACAAATTTGCAAGCTGTGGCTGTTCGAGTCTTGAACCCTTCTATGACGACAATATGTTATCTTTACTTGCCACCAGTACTCCATTTGAATTAAGAAATCTAAATGCCTTAGTGGATGAATTACCTTCTCCTTTCATCATAATTGGTGATCTAAATGGTCATACCCTCTCTGGGGAAGTGAAGATGTTACTCCTCATGGGCAGCTGATTGAAGAGTTTATTAATAACCGTTAATTGTGCCTGCTCAATAATGGAGAAGAAACATATTTTCCTCGCAGGAGCAAAGCTTTCATTCACTGGATCTCGCTATATGCTCACCTTCTTTAGCTCCGTACCTGAATTTTAGAGTAGGAACTGACTTGCTTGATAGCGACCATTTTCCCATCTTTTTAGATAAATTAACTGGAAACGGTGTAAATCATTCACGTCTACCACAATACGTTTTTCAAAAAGCTGACTGGATAGTCTTTACTTCAAGAGCTCTGATAACACGGAATATGGTAGAGGATGGGGACTTAAATGGCGTTGTAAATTCTATAACAAACACTATTATAAAAGCTGCAGAAGCTTCTATCCCAAAATCGGGGTCAGGAAAAATCAAATATAAAAAACCATGGTGGAACCCAGATTGTACAAAAGCACAAAAAGATCTTCAAAAGGCCTGGAATGTTTTTAGGCGGCGTCCTACAGCAACTCATTTGATTCTTTTTCAAAAAGCCAAATCTATAGCAAGACGAGTTAAGCAGCGAAGTCAAAGGGCTTATTGGATCAAATTCGTATCAGGTATAAATTCTTCTATGACTTCCAAATATATGTGGAATTCGAAAGCATTTGAAAAGTATGAGGTATATGTCCTGATCATTCCATTTCTTGCCTAAAAAAAAGTATGGGAAAGACATTTCCAGTGTACAGGAAATGGCTGATGCTCTTGCAGAGGCTTTTCCCTCTGTATGTTCATCGAGTAATTACAAGGAGCCTTTTCTAACGCACAAAAACACCAAGAAAAGATCAAATTACGCTTTAAAACAAAAAGGCATCTCTCGTACAATGCTGATTTTACTATCTTGGAATTGCTCAGAGCATTATCTGTCACGAAACAGATAGCACCGGGACCGGACGGAATTACCTATTCAATGCTGCAACATTTACCTGATAGATCCCTTCAAAATCTTCTGTTCCTGTATAACAGAATTTATAAGGAGCATGTGTTTCCTGATAAATGAAGATTTGCTATAATAATTCCTGTACCAAAGCCTGGTAAGGATCCTCATGAATCATCTAACTATAAACCAATAGCTCTGACCAGCTGTTTGTGTAAGGTCTTCGAAAAAAAGGTAAACGCACGCCTCGTTCATATACTGGAGGAAAATAAATTCATTCCTCCTTTCCAAATCGGTTTCCAAAAGAATCGTTCAACAATTGACAATCTTTTGGCCTTGGAAACGGATATTCGAACTGCCTTTATAAAAAGGAACCATTTAGTATCTGTGTTTTTCGACATAGATAAAGTATAAGATCGAACATGGAGATACGGGATCATGAAAAATATTTACGACCTCAATTTTAGAGGCCGTTCGCCCCTTTTTATTCAAATTTTTTTACACCATAGATATTTTAAAGTACGGCTTGGTAATACCTATTCCAATGTTTTTTGTCAGGAAGAAGGAGTTCCACAAGGCTGTATATTAAATGCGACACTATTTGTATTAGCTCTTCACCCTATTTTATCTGTTATACCAGCAACTGTTAGCAAGATGCTATATGTAGATGGAACGCACATTTCTTGCTACGCCCGAGACATGCGATACATTGAAACACATCTTCAGAAAGTGATAAATAACATTGTAGACTGGTCAAATAAGCTCGGCTTCAGATTTTCCCCTCAGAAAACCGTCGCTACGCACGTTTGCAGACGCCCTCTTCATCTGGAGCCAGAGTTGTTTTTGAGTTGTAATCCAATTTTCATTCAGGATCAACACAAATTTCTAGGAGTAATTTTTGATAAAAGACTGACTTTCCTATCGCACATTGCATATTTGAGGAGTAAATGTCTGAAGTCATTAAACATTCTGAGAGTTTTTTCCAATACTTCTTGGGGTGCTGATCGAACGTGCTTGCTTAGAGTCTACCGCGATATCATTCAATCAACAATTTGATTATGGATGTGTTGTTTATGACTTTTCTAGACAATTTTACGTTAAACGTTTGAAAGTTGTCCATCATCGAGCTTTCAGATTGTGTATTGGAGTATTGAGAACATCACCAGTAGCTAATTTATGTGCTGAGGCATTTGAATCTCCTTTGTATAATAAAAGAACGAAGCTATCATTATTTTATTTCTACCGTATTTTAGCCAATAAACGACACCCTTTTCATGCGAAAATATGGAATGACGTTGACGACCATTTATTTAATTCCCGCAAATCCTACATACCTCATTTGGGATTGCGTATTCGAAGAATATTACCAAATTATTTTAGCGATATTCAGATATACGCGGATGAAAATAAATTGCACTACGAAGACCCTTTTAAACAATTTAGAAAATCAGACACTGATAGCAGGGTTTTTATTTCACTTTTTATACATCATCGGAAATTTTATTGCTCTTATGAACCCATTTTTACGGATAGTTCTTAGTCATCTCAATATGTTGGTTGCGCATTTGTCCATGGTCATCGCATTATAAGTTATAAACTTCATCCTTTTACTTCTGTTTTTACCTCTGAATTAACTGCTATTTACTTAGCCCTCAAATATATTGATGAACAACAGATCCATAAGTCTGTTATTTACACAGACTCTCTGAATGCTCTACAAGCTTTAAACTCGTCATCTCTTGAACATCCGCTTCTACAGAAAGTGAAGAAGATATACCGTCTTCTATGTGGGAAAAATGTTAAGAGATTTGCTTTCCTGGATCCCTTCGCATGTGGGTATTTCTGGAAATGAAATCGCAAATACAGCAACTAAGTCAGCGAGCGTCATTTTGCTCCAACGTCTTTCTTATAAAGATATGCCTACAACTATAATTCGTTGGTGCTATCACCAATGATAAAATCAATGGGACATGGAGACTAACAACAAGCTTCATTTTATTAAACCACAATTGGCCAACTGGTCTTCAAAACTAAGTAGAGGCTATGATGTAATTTTATCCCGACTACGTATTGGTCACACTCGCCTGACACATAGATTTTTACTTTTTTCCGAGACTCCCCCAATGTGTGATAACTGTGGAGTTATTTTAGCAGTTCGTCACATTTTAATAGAATACACCCGTTTTATAGACCTTCTATATAACCCTTTTAAATCCAACAATTTTAAATTGGATTTTTTATTTGGTGAGACGCATCATTCAAACATTTTCTTATATATTAAAAATTTGAGGATTTTATATGAAGTTTAAAGTCTAGTTTTAATAACTTTCTCCCTCTTTTACCATTTGACTAGTTTAAACACAGCCAGTTACATATTCTAAAATACATAACTATTTTTATCTTAATAGAGAAATTTTACGCTGTTTCGGCGCAGCATATTCTATATCAGGATGTTAAGCCAGAAATTCAAATTCAAACTAAAACTCTACATTTATATTTTCTCAAGAAATTTTTCTTTTTCTCAGTTTATGGACGCTTAATATCTCCTCATTTTGATTCTGCAGTAATAATTCATGAAATAAAAGTGATTGGCTTTACAAGTATCCATTATTGTAATATGATAATGTATATTAATAAATTAAACTTTAATAAAATGAAAAACATTAGCTCCACCTTAAAAAGTGTTATACTAATATTGTTTTAACTGATTCAGAGTGATGACTATTTTTGGAGTATTGTGTTAAAAAAAATTATAGATGATGTTGGAAATCCTTAAAACCTATAAGACCGGTAATATATATATTGTTACGGATTTCCGTCGGGTTCTTTTTTTACCTCGTATAGTGGTTGTGTATGGTGTGAGATGATAACACACAAAATGATCAGTCCTTTAATAGAAAACACAACACAGACGTTTATTTACAGGACGAGGACAGGACAGCAAAAAGACGACAAATATTCACAACACAACTATGAACAGGAAACAACTATTTACAGCCGATACGGACACACAGGAC
Source organism: Argiope trifasciata (assembly GCA_026543055.1). Taxonomy (NCBI): domain Eukaryota; kingdom Metazoa; phylum Arthropoda; class Arachnida; order Araneae; family Araneidae; genus Argiope; species Argiope trifasciata. The sequence goes on from JAPMOQ010005882.1 coordinate 92,083, forward strand.
AACACACTGCAGATAGTAGTCCACAGGCAGAAATTCTGTAGTGACAATGTCCACAGCTCACAGAGGGGCCAGACAGGATTCAGCCGGAGAGGGAATCTTTAAGGGATTCACTTTACACCACGTAGGTCTCTCCAGAACAGGCTGAAACTATTCCTCTGTCTTTTCTTGCCTTTGCTGTCGACTCACAACTTCGCACAACGGGACTACTCCTTAGTTCGGAACAGCTCCGTTCCCGACAACGACACAGGCTTCGTCAGTATATGCCACACAGAAGTCCTCCGTGCAGGACTTCTCAGTTCAAGACCTCTCTCTCTTAGGTCTTCTGGATTAATTCCACAGCTCTACTTGTCTTCTTCGTTGAACACCAGACCGACGTACTTCGATTTGATTCCTGTTGATTCCTCTTCTAGTCTTCTTTCCTTTTTCTCCGCGGCTCCGCTTCGACTTGACTTCTTTTATCCGACTCATTCACACCACAGTCGTCTGCCTTATATATACCGGCGGTAGACAGGGCTAACATCTTCTGGACCAATCAGGAGCGTTCTGGATGTATCTCGGCTCCTAGTGGACGGATCAGGAAAATTCTCAATGTTCGGGTACTTTCCATTTTGTCGCCAAATTCGGTGCCAAATCGCAAAATGGTCGCCAAGCCTTGGAATCTGATGTCACACTCATTCACTATTCAATACACATTACTGTAAATCTCTCATCCTTACGGTGATATATATATATATATATATA
>JAPMOQ010005882.1:92923-109731 GCA_026543055.1 Argiope trifasciata
TGTGTGTGTGTGTGTGTGTGTGTGTGTGTGTGTGTGTAGAGATTTAATCAGCGGCCATTGCTGTTAAATATTTAGTTTTGCTGTAAAATATTTTTCCTATTTGTTGCAATAGATGTCGCCACGGGTATCACATAATATCGCTGAACCTCAACTCAAGACGTGTGACGTCAGAATTTGAGAAAAAGCGAACTGGGCATTCGCTTGCCAGACAGGGACCAGAGAGGGTCGTATCGTTTCCGATCATGTATCTTGTAAAAACGTAACGTAGTTCGCCATGAAACAATTGTCGACTACTCTTGGTGGCATCTGTGGGTGATACTTTTTTTTTCTCTGTTGTAAATAGTCCTGTCGTAATTGTAAGTGTCTTTTTCTTTACTGTAAATAAATTTCTTTCATATTCAAAAGCTTCTTTTTCTTCATTCAGTGACCCTAGACACTGAACTAAATGTGGTTGGATGGGCATTCTGTCCCACCCAATTCCTACAAACTTGGGGGCTCGGCCGGGATCTGAATTTGAAATTTAATTAATTTCTTTTTCGGACTAAACTCTTTAGTTTTCTTTTCTTAAAAGCAGCTTAAGTTTACGAACCGAAACTAAAACTCAGTAACCGTTCTGATAGAATTTAATATGACCTTGAGACGACGTGCCAAAGTATTCCTAATATCAGTCGCTCCTAAGCGATGTGTCATAACAAGTATTGAATGTATATTCTTTTTATTATTTTTTCCTTTCTTGCTACGAAAACTGTTCTGATTTATTTTCTTTTTAGAGTTATGACTCAGCATATTCCATCTTTCGATCGTACAAAGTGTGCACTTTTATTTTCAATTCTATGAACGTTATTTATTTTTATGAAGTTTTTTTGTTAAGATAATACGTCTTCAATATTTGACTCACATTTAATAGCAATTGTTTGCTGTATCTATTTTTTTTTACTAATTGTGCGTATATACTTCAAATGAACAATTGAAATATTTAGAATTTAATTTATTTTTTATGTGAAGCTTACATCTAAAAAATAAATAAATAAACGCATTAAGTTCTTTTGAATATAAATATTTTTTCCATTGCTGAAAGTTACTCATGGTTTTCTAATAAAGTATTTTATTTACTATTCATTTTAATAGCATTTTATATTAGGAAACTCTAATGGTACAAATACTTTTATATATTAATACTGATGATAATTTATTTACTTTGTTTATTGTTTAAATTCATACAGTATTTTTGATGTAATTTTGGGTTTTCTTACTTTACAGTATATTTATTGTCAAGCATTATTTTGAAAGTTATTAAGTGTCATTTTTTTCAATCTTTAATTCAGTTGTGTAAAAATATTTTGTACATTTTAAGATCTGGTTTTAAGGAATTAGTTTTAAATTACCCAAAGATTAATTTTTAATTTCAAGCTTAAAGCAAAACTAATTTAATTTGACTTTTATTTAAACACACTGAAGTTTAGAGAATTTCGGATAAATTTCAAAATTAATACATCTCTTTTATTGGCACCAAGCCCCTTTTTTCTTTCAAAATATCTTTCTTACTAAAAGGCAAAAAAGATGATTTGATTTTTCTCACGAATCAATTCGGCGTCACTATTGAAGCAGATTTGACGAAACCCAAAATTAAAGATCTGATTTTAAAAACTGATGAATACGATGAAGAAGATGTCAAAGTGATGTTAGAGTGTATCATTGAGGACAGACATCTAGCAGAAGAAAGAATAGAGTGATTTCGGAAAGAGGAAGAAGAAAGAAAAGAGCGATTGCGGAAAGAGGAACGTGAACACGAACTTGAAAAGCTGAAAATCCAAGCTCAAATAAATGTTGGTCATGAAAACTCCGCAGATATTTCAGTAACTAGTAAAACTTCGCAAGAGATGTTTCACCGATTCAACATGAAAGATGACATAAGTTTAAATTTAACATTATTTGAGCATCATGCCAATTTAGCGTTATTACCGAAAACTCAATGGGTTCAGAAGCTACTAGGATTAATTCCTATGGAAGTTGCTCATTTAATTGCTCGAGAACCTGAGGAAAAATCGAACGATTACGACCATGTGAAGAATCTGCTGTTACAGAGATTCAAGTTGTCCCCGGAGAAACTGCGACAATTATTTGTTTCACATCAAAAAGCTCCCGAGAAAACATGGCAAGATTTCTATCACGAATTGCAAACTTACTTTGATGGATGGGTAACAGGTTTGAAAATAGACACCTACGAAAAATTACGTGAACTTATCATTGCGGACCAGATGAAACGGAAGGCACCACAAGAGTTTCAGAATCACTTTCTTGATGAGTGGTCTTCCATAACTTCAGCTACTGATTTGGCAGAAAAATTCGAACGATATGACGATGTCAGGAAGACATTGAGACCAATATCATCAGATCCATTCTTCAGAAGGGAAGAAGAAAATAAAGAAGCAAATAAATTTCTGAATCAACCACGAAAACCAGCGAATTTCCAAGATAGAAATAACAAGTTCTAGAAGAGACCCTTTGAGCCAAACAGAATCTCATACGTCAAGGAAAATAAACCATTTAGACCTGTGAATTGTTGTTACTGCCAGACACTAGAACATTATGGCGTAGAATGTCCACGACGATCCAAAAATACGAAAAATAATAAGTTCGAGAAGAGACCCTTACAGCAAAATAGGAACGCATACGTCGAAGAAAATAAACGATGGAGACCTGTGAATTGTTGTTACTGCCAGACACTAGGACATTATGGTGTAGATTGTCCACGACGACCCAAAAATACGAGAAATAACAAGCCTTTAGCACCTATTGTACAAACTTGCTCTGAAATTTCACGAGAGAATAGGAGGACAAGAAGAGTAGCTTTAAGAAACAAAACTTTCGATGCATTGATCGACACTGGTAGTTCAGTAGCACTCCTTAGAGAAGATATCAGCAAACAAATCATCAAGCCTTCAGAACTTTTAAAAGAAACTATTACAATATCTGGTTTGGGAAAGTCGCAAGTGAAAACAAAAGGATCATTTCAGCAAGATATCGAATTAGTTGGACAAAAATATTCTTTGACATGGCATGTGGTACCTACTTCATATTTAGATTTTCAGGCAGTTATTGGATCTGACATTTTAGAACAAGCCTCACTTCACTTCACCAAAGAAGGCGTCAAATTTCGAAAAAGAGAAGATGTAAAAATATTTTCCATGCATGCGCAGCTATACGAGGCAAGACCACAAGACGAAATCGAAATCGAGCACGTTTTTAATCTCGAAGTAAGAAAAGAATTATCGGAGCTTATTTCCAGTCACAAGCCAGAAAAAACTGAAGCTACAGATGCATCCGTTAGCATAACTTTAAAGAACGACATTCCAGTCAACCAACTTGCAAGAAGACTCTCATTGCCTGAGAAACAAGAAGATAGAAAATTGTATCCTGTCAAATCTACTTATGAGGACGCACTAGAGAAACTAAGACTACAACAGAAAACTTTTGACAATCCAAAGAGAATAATCACTGATAGAGGATCAACATTTACCTCTACAGCCTCTAGTGACTATTGTAACGAAAAGAATATCCAACATCTACAAATTGCAACCGGAGTACCCCGAGGAAAAGACCAAGTAGAAAGAATACATCGAACACTCATACCTATCTTGACCAAATTAACTATTGATGACCCTACAAAATGGTACAAGCATGTAGACAGACTACAGAGAATCCTCAACAGTACCTCAAATCGTAGTAACAAATGGACACCTTTTGAACTGTTAATTGGCACTCCTATGAGGAATAAAGAAGACCTCCGAGTACGAGACTTACTGTTGGAAGAATTTCAAGAGCAGAGAGATCTACTTAGACAAGACGCAAAAGCATTCAGAATATACAGGCCGAAAATAAGAAGAACTACGACAGAAAGCGCAAGAAGGCCCCAGTATATCAGAAAGGGGATTTGGTAGCCATTCAACGAACTCAATTCGAAACTGGACTTAAGTTAAGACCTAGGTTTTTAAGACCATATAAAATTGTCAAAGTAAAACCGAGAGATCGGTATGATGTTGAGAAAGTAGGCGACCATGAAGGTCCTCATATGACCACATCATCTGCTGATATGATGAAATTTTATTCACCAGGCTGAATAAAACGCAATCAGCGCGATAGTTAATTAACTATTTTATTCTATAATATATTTCATTTTTATGTATATTTTAATATTCTAACAATTTTAATTCAATGAATATGCACATTTTTTCATGCTCCGTGTATTATATTTTCATTTTGTAAAGAACTTTTAAATTGTTGCATTTATGTTTTCGATGTTTTTTCCAGTGATGTAATAAGCAAATTATTACTGCCAATATTATGTACCTTTCTCTTAACAATCGATATACTTAAAGTGAATTTTAGATTTGTTGTTTTTTGTAACAGTTTGGCCGAGTTTAATTTAATATCAGTCTTGAATGTCAGTATGTAAATAACGATGAGGTCATCGTTCTATCAGGATTGCCCGAGTTGTAGAGATTTAATCAGCGGCCATTGCTATTAAATATTTTTCCAATTTGTTGCAATAGATGTCGCCACGGGTATCACAAAATATCGCTGAACCTCAACCCAAGACGTGTGACGTCAGAATTTAAGAAAAAGCGAACTGGGCATTCGCTCGCCAGACGGGGACCAGAGAGGGTCGTATCGTTTCCGATCATGTATCTTGTAAAAACGTAACGTAGTTCGCCCTGAAACAATTGTCGACTACTCTTGGTGGCATCTATGGGTGATACTTTTTTTTCTCTGTTTTAAATAGTCCTGTCGTAATTGTAAGTGTCTTTTTCTTTACTGTAAATAAATTTCTTTCATATTCAAAAGCTTCTTTTTCTTCATTCAGTGACCCTAGACACTGAACTAAATGTGGTTGGATGGGCATTCTGTCCCACCCAATTCCTATATATATATAATCTTTTTTATCTTTATACTTTTACTGTCTCATATATTCTCATAGATCATATATTCTTTTTTATATGAATGCAGTTAATTGGTGTAAATACGCATTCTGAATATTTGCCCTTAAAATTAAATGCCCAAATGCCATCACTAATCCCTTCACACTTAAATTTCTTTATAGCATTTTTTAGAAAATTTCACTCATGGAGAAAAATAATTTTCATATAGAATTGTTATCCTCGTTTTCAAAAGATTTTTCAGCTACTACTGCAATCATGTTTCTTTTCTTTTCTTGGTCTTTTAAAAATTGTCTTTTTTATTAATGCTATCGTACTTTTTTTTTCTTTTGTTATTGCTATGTTACATGGAAATAAACATATAATGTTGAGTAACAGAAAAAACAAGTTTAAATTAATGGGAAAAGAATAAATTCTTCTTTACTTTAGTTCAATTTTGATACAGATTGGTATTAAGAATCAAACGAATTTTGCTACAGTAATAAAAATAATTGCAGAAATACAATCATTTTTTTAAATTTATTAATATTAAAAACACAACAGTACGATGAAGAAGTTAATATCAATAAAATGATTTTGTTATTAAGTTTGGAAAATGGTGTTAATATCATTTTTGTATAGTAAGATATTTGGGAATTATAAAATTGAAACGTCAACATTTTGTTGAGCTAAAATTGTAATTGGACATTTTCATGTATTGCATCAAAGCACACGCTTTCAACCTTTAAAGTATGTATGACTCATTTTTAATTTCTAGAGTCGACAGTCGGACTTATTACTCATGTTTCAGTAAGACTGAAGTTACGATTGCATATATATATGTTGACATTATGTTATTCATTTGAGTTGATATCCATTACAAAAGATTAAAAAAAAAGTTATTTGCAAAATTTTTATTCATCTACTATTCAATTTAAAAGTGAAAGGTGTTTTTTTATATTAAATAATTTTAATAAACAATATTTTGATATTTTTCCTTTTCTTGTTTAGCATTTTAAAAATCAAAATAAAATAGCTTAGATTTAGTTTCGCAAAGAAAGCTTATTTGCAGAAAAGTATTTCTTAGATAGGGAAGGAATAGGTGCTTGAGTATCAAAATAGAAAAACAGATACGTATGACAGTTCTGTAATTGATTCCTCCACTCACATCTACTTATGTCTGCTGCTTTTGAAAAGCAACCCCAATTTACCTACGGTAGCAAAAGCATCAGGTGGTCTATGGCAGTTGCTCTCTTAACTATCAGCATATGTGCTAGAGTTGTAGGATTAATGGTATTTAATTACCTTTAAGAAGAAAATTCGGTAAACGGAATATTTAGGAAATCTATATCTTTCATTCTTATGCTAGAGTGATTGATGTATAATGATTCTCTTTTATGCGATAATCAACATTTTTCCCATACCAAACTTGATAATTACGCTTTAACCCATGTGTGGAGAGCGGAAATTTCAGTGAACTCATAGTTTCGTTTCATTAAAAAAAATGCCTTTATTTTATAAAGGTAAATGAATATATTAATATTGAATTTTTTTAATGTAAATTTAAAAAAAGGTTAAACAGACTGTTGTTTATTTACTCAAATAATTAACAAATTATTTGGCATTCACATTATTCTGTGAATATCTAATTTGAACGGATGTTTTTAAAGCATGTTTCTTAAAAATAAAATTGATTAAACTGAATCTATTTTCCTCATGCAGCATATTACAAATGATTGATAAAGAATATTATGATAATTTCTATGATGCGAAGTAATTTTTTTCTCATACATATGACATATCTTTCTAAACCATTTATACTATACAGCAGTGTTTCTCAATCTTTTAGTATTCACGGCCCAATTTTCAATCATAATTTTCATCGCGCCCTTCCTTCCCACCTCATGCAATAAAATGTATACAATAATAATGTATTTTGTGTATTTTGGCGCTAAACCTACATTACAACCTTAATTTTAAACTTTACAAATTACCAAGAATATGAAAAATTATCGACATTTTGCAACACCGAATCTCAGCTTTGAAAAAACAAGAATCCTATGCCTTTTTATTGTTCTTGCGTCTCGCCATGTTGGGCATTCTCATGGTTTCGCGAGAAGTTTCGATTTTTCTGGAATTTGTCTGGTCAGCTTAAAAGTTAAGTTAGGAGAGTGCGCAGTTGTGAACAAACGCTTTCTCAAAGGGAGAAGGCGAAAGTTCTATGACGCTAATTTCAATTCCAGACAATCTCATTCAAGTCGATCCTTCTATCGCTATTGAATCTATTCTGAATGTGTATGTTATACATATTTTCATGTCATTGCAATTCACCGTATTGAATATTCACGGCAGCAGACTTATGCGGAATCAGGGATAAATTTTTAAGCGGGCGTAAGCGAGTATTAGACGATAGACAAGCATCAACAAGTACACAGACGAGCGTGGTTCCGAAAATAAAATCAAGAAAATATTCTCAAGAATACATAAATTTTGAGTTCACTAGTACTGAAGTAAATGAAGAAGAAAGGCCCCTGGGTATCATTTGTTCAAAAAAGCTGGCGGCAGACAGCATGAAACCTAATAAACTTAAACGACATTTGGAAACGCTTCGTAGTGAGTTCGTAAACAAACCCAGAGAATTCTTCGAATTAAAATTAAAATCATATGAAAAGAAAAAATCATTGTTTAAAAAAACTTTGTCTGTGAAGGAAAAAGCTTTAATTCCCTCTTAAAGTTTCATATAAAATAGCCAGATATGAAAAGCCTCACATCATTGGTGAAGAGCTTATTTTGCCAGCCGCAACTGAGATTGTAGAAATTATGTTTGGAGATAATTTTGCAAAACAATTGCAGTCTATACCTCTTTCAAATGGTACTGTTGCCCGTCAAACTGCTGATATAGCTGAAGATGTAGAGTGTCAGCTTTTGTCGAAGTTACGTGACAAATTGTTTTCAATGCAACTCGATGAGGCAACAGATAGTAATAAAGATGCTCATTTCATTGCCTATGTTAGATTTTGTGATGCGTTGGCAATAGTAGAAGAATTAATTTACTGCAAACCAATAGAACTCAAAGCAACAGCACTCGCATTATTTGCTATCTTAAATGATTTTATGAATGAGGCAAACATAGAATGGAAGAATTGCGTTGAAATATGCACCGATGGTGCTCGGTCTATGTCCGGAAGATTTCAAAGTATTTAAGCACTTGTGAAACAAAAATCACCGCAATGCGTCTGGCCATATTGCATGATCCACAGAGAAGCTTTGGCTTCCAAAGAAATGAGTCCTGGTTTGAATGTTGTGTTAACTACGGTTGTAACAGTAGTAAATTATATAAAAATTATACACTTGAAATTAAGAATCTTTCCCACACTTTATAAAGACATGGGTGCAGTACATTCAGCGTTATTATTTTATTGCTAGGCAAGATGGTTATCACGAGGGAAATTTTTGCAACGTGTTTATGAATTAAGAGAAGAAATCGCCGTTTTCCTAGAAGAGGAAAAACGTCCGGAAGCTGGGAATTTTAGCAATAGTTTATTTGTGATGAAATTGAGCTACATGGTCGATATATCCGAGAAATTAAATAACTTGAATCTTCAACTGCAAGGAGCAAATACACATATATTGGATACGAGTGATAAAGTTGATGCTTTTTGTAGGAAATTGGAATTGTGGAGCAGAAATTTAAAGCAAGAAAACTTAACAATGTTTGCAAATTTGAATGATTGTATTAAAACTTACAAGGCTGAAGAACAACATGTAAAAGTTGTTTTTGTAACCATTGAAAATCATTTAACAATGCTAGCAAAGAATTTTAAAAAGTACTTTCTTGCTGACGAGAAAGTGATATCAAGTTACAAGTGGGTGAGGGATCCATTTCAAAATACTCCCGAAGGACTCTCAATTGAAGAGGAAGAAACCTTCATAGACTTCACGGCGAGCGGAGAAACCTAAAGACAATTTAGTATTAAATCACTCTTGGAATTTTGGGCAGGAGTGGATGATGAGTTTTCTGCACTAAAAACAGGGCATTTCTCATTCTGCTACCATTTTCAACATCTTACCTTTGTGAAACTGGATTTTCTCCAGTGGCTTCTTTGAAGACATAATATAGATCTCAGCTAAATATCGAAAAAGGACTGAGAGTGTCTATTTCTAATATTAAACCCTACTTCGAAAAACTTTACTCTGCAAGGCATGCCCAAGAAAGTCACTAATAATTATTAAATTTGTTTTTAATTTAGTAAGTTGTTTTAATTTTATAAGATAATGATTAAATATGTCGAAATGTATTTTGTTTTGTATGTGTGTGTGTGTTCTTTCCTTTCATTCACTTAATCAATTTTTTTAAATAACATTTTCTCTTGGATATGCTCACGCCCTCCTCATCAGTGAGCTCGCGGCGCCCCACAGGTTGAGAATCACTGCTATACAGAGTTTTCAAATTCTCATTAAATATTTCAATGACTTATTTCTTATCTACTACTCTTTTATCCATTAATCTTAATCAGTTTTTGAATTCAATGAGTTGAATGTTAATTTAGCCAATATTTTGATTGCAAAAATGAAACATTTTTTATACAACTAACAACTACGTCGGATAAGTTTTAATTCAACAAATAGTACCGACTATACACATGCAGACACACACATATAGATAGATAGGTATAGATGTAGAGAAATATTTAGAAGGATTAGTTAAAATAATAATTGTAAATTTTGATAAATTGCTTAAAAGTTCACTTTCTTAAACTCCAAATCACGTTTGTAAAATGCTAAATCTTTGAAGTCGATAGTCTGTCCTGTAACTCATGTTGAAGTGTAGATAAACACATTAATAATTACATTATTCTTCAGTAAGTCTAAAATTACGAACGAGTATAAGCATCTTACTCTGACGTTATTCTTTAGATTTAATGTTCATGATAAAGGATAGAGAAGAGCTATTTGGAATGCAGCATTTAGCAAAATTTTTATTCATCAACTTAGTTATTAAGATTTTTGAACAAAAGATTTTCAATAACATGAGTTTTATATTTTCCCTTTCTTGTTTGGTATTACATTGATCCGAGAAAGAAATCGTTTAAACGTTACTTTTAAAATAAAGGCAGCTGTTTGCAAAAATAAATTCAAGTTTAAATAAACAATTTTTAAAAAAAATAATTTTAGGCATACTTTTTTATTAGGTTTGATTGGATGAAGGGCATTTCTGTAATGCCTGCTGTAAACGATTGTCGGTTCCAGTAATTGTCGGTTGTACAAGGGAGGAAAATCTTGATTATGCGCGTTCTGTGTACTTAAAAGGGCATGACTCTATTATTATTTATTTTCATACATTTATAATTTCATTTATTTATATCGATTCTTCCACAAGAGTACTTTTTAATTAATTAAATGGCAATAAAATGATACGGAAACTCATAATCGAATTTTATGCTTATTATTTTCTAATATTATTGCCATTGGATTGTAAAAGAATAAATAAACTGAAGGTTTGTATTTTCATTTAAAACATGTTAATTGAAGCTAAAACGGATGCTTCTTTTTGGAACAAAACTGGACACTATTGGAATTCAATTGCTTATGATTTGACTTTGCTAAGTGGGAACTATTTTAACTTCTTTTAAACAATTAAGTTTCATATTGATGTTCGTAATTTTCAAAACATACAATATTCTATATAATGCAAATTCGGTATAAAGGTTAATAAGTGGCAATTTATGTATAATTTTTTTTGAAGTTCGTAATAAGTTGATAAATTACATAATTTTTCTTAACAATTAAAGCTATAAAATTAATGATACACAGTTTTTTTAATTCGTTTTATTTTTGTAAACTTGTTATGACCATTGCTGTTAGGAAATGCATGTAAGAAAACATTTGCAATTTTATGTTTAAAAATATTCATCAAATAAAATTTTTTTAGTATTTTCTAATAATTCTATCAAGATATTTTTTTTAAAAAAAATCTAGTCAGCTGAAAAAATACATTACAGAATCAAAATAGTTTAAATTACTGTTTCATTAATATAATGAGAATATAATGTTCATTATGGTGTATTCTTATTTAAAATTTTAACTGAATCACTCATATTTGTGTTAAAATGCTTTAATGCAAGTAAATGAAATGTATGCAAATAATATTTGCTTTCATCACAAGCGTTTAACTTTGTTTTAATAAGATTTTAACGCTTAATGAAATAAAATGTATTTTCTTTTAAGCATGTATAATGATTAAATACAAATTCCCTGACTAAGTTATATCATCAATATAATATTTTTATAATTATGAGTATAATATGTTATAACTTTTGAAAAATGTATTATTGAATTACATTGTAAATGAAGTTTGCAATTTTTAAACAAAAGACGTTTATTGTTTTTTGGTACTCTAACTATTTTCTGTGCTCTATTAACTATGTTCGTAATTTTTTTCAAAAAACTGAAAGATTTACAATTATGTACAAAAGTAAAAGATTACAGATAATTTAAAACGTAATTATTAGATTTTTTTAAAGATAAGTTTTAATTTAATATAGCACACATGCACACATGCAATTTTAAATTAGTAGAATAGAATTTTCTTTTAATATTCTAAGCAAATTAATTATTTATTTTTGTATAAAAGTCATATTTTACTGAAATAAAAGTCTTCTCAAGAAATTTTCTTTCTTTGTCTTAACATATAGTCACTTATTATTATACCTTATTTTTATCAGTTATTTGTGTTCTAAGCATAATAATCATTATGATAAATTGTATAAAATAATAAATAAATAAATTGTAAAGGACTATTTGGTGCTGAATTTTTATCTTAAATTGAAACATAAAATTTCTATATGTGGTATACTGTATTTTAAAATTAATGTTTTGACCAAATTATAAAAATTTAAAAAAAACTAGAAAATTTCAATCAGGATGTAGAATAAAAGAACTTTTAGAACTTAAATAGGATAGACGGATAGTTTACTTCTGCCAATGTAATGTAAATTAATAGCTATCAGAATAAACAATAAATTTTAACACTGCGTATGTTAGAAAAAAACTATTTTTATTTTAGAGCCAATTATGACACTTATATCCCTTGTGTCAAAGGATTTACAAATTCCTCCATTCAATAAACAGTTAAATAACTTAAAGAATATCTTTCCAAAACAGCTTCCGTATTCTCCTTCAAAAAACTGAAGAAAAGCTAATTCTCTAAGAATTTAAGAGGAAAAGTTAAATAATGACTCAATTTGCTTTATAGGAGAAACTTTAAATTTAATCATTCAAGAAATCACCTGACGTGATTGTTTAACCTTCATTTACGAAGACAGTAGTAAATGAAGTTAAATGGCATTTAACTGAAAACAGGTCTAATCCGTTAAAGGGAAAAGATGGACTCTGGGGAAGAAAAACATTATTGGAAGATTTTGGAAATTATTTTTCAGTCTACTATTATTATGAAGGAGTTTTTTTTTAATCAATATAACGGCTGAGAAAGCTAGGCACATTTTAAATGCAACTGTAGGAGCTTTCAGTGTTTTTATTTTTTAATCATGGTAAATACTTTTTACATTAATTTAGTTATAACATTCCAGTAAGGCTATGCATTCTTAACCATAACATACCTCTCTTATATATATAACAATATCATATTAAGATAAAAGCAGATGTTTTGTATAAATATAATTAAATGAAAAACAAATACCCATGCATGACATTAACTCTAAAAATTAGATACCCAAATATTTTATATCACAAACCAATTCATAATAAAACTGTGACGTAATTGAAAAAAAATATTTTGTGCATAAAATATAAACAGAAAATAAAGCAAGTGCAGAGTACATTGAAGGCAAAAAACAGAGTAAAGATATGAAAAAACGTTATATCTATACTTATAATAAAGCTCAATGTGTGTGTGTGTGTGTGTGTTGGCGCTCTACAGGCCAGACCGTTGGACCTACAGCTACCAAATTTGGTACATGTATACCTTGGAGGTCCGGAATGTGCACCTCGGAGCCCTTTTTTCGAATTTTTAATTAGAATTTGAATTAATTAAAATTTAAGTGAAATTTCGACGTTTTTCCGCTATAACTTCCGAAAATATGATCGCACAAACATGATTTTTACATCAATTTAAAGATTAAAAAATTAGCTGTCTAATGGTATCACTGTTTTAATGTATAACTCAAGCTTCTATTTTTAAAGAAAAATTTTGACCATTTTTTTATCACGTGACTGGAAAAAATAAAAGAAAACAATGCCGGAAGTTCAAATAAAAAAAACCTATCATCGCAAATAAATCTAAAGAAATGCAACTTTCAGCACGTGACTGGATAAAATAAAAGAAATATAAAATGTGATATTTAAAAAAAATGCAAAGTCAAGGTTTCTATAATCGTTTGCAATATCTATATCATTAACTCAATAAATCTTCTTTATTTACGGCAAACCTGATTGAATTTAGACAGGTATGCATTGAAATCCCGACTTAATGGCATATTTATGTAATCGTTTGCAATATCTGTATCATTAATTCAATAATTTTTTCCCTTTTTCGCTTTCTTTAAAAAAACATATTTAATATTTTGGCAACATCACCGAAAAAAACATTTTTAATATTTTGGAAGCATAACCGATAGTTAAAACTGACTGATTTATAAAATTAAAGAATATTATTAGGAAAACGTGTACTTTTAGAACTTTCCGTCCATCATCTTAAGGAAAATATTAATTTCAGGCCAATCAATGCCCGGAATTACTTCAAGGCTAAAGAATATGTGATTTAATCAAAAATTTTAGAACGCTTTCCTCATGGCGAACCAGCTGGTCGCCAAAGGCGGCTAGTGTATATATATAGCAAAAGTTTAAGAACGATTTGCTGTAGAAGCAATGGAAATTTTCATCATTCTTTAATCATATCTTACTAACTGGTCGCCAATTTAAAATATACGACTAAATACATCAAGAACGCTTAGGTGTATGTTAGTGAAAATTATACACATTGATATACTAATTAAAATGATTTCTCTAATATATATTATGAAAATTAAAACTCGCTTATATACCATATGTTTCATGATCTATCATGATCAACATTAATTAAAAAGTTGTTCAATGTTAAAAGAAATACATTAAATACTTTACATATAAATACTGCTACAAGAGTTACGAGCAGGGTTTATTTTGCTTTCCTTCATTTTATATCCCTTCCAATTGTATTTTGTTGTTGTTTATTTGCATTAGAAGATAAGGGGAAGTATTTCTTTTAGTTAATCATATTTAATACTAGCCGCCTTTGGCGACCAGCTGGTACGCCAAAGAGCAATGCGTTCTAAAATTTTCAATTAAATACTTACGTGCCTTGCTCTTTTTATGACTTCTCAGACAAGTATATTTAAACTTCGATAGTCACATAACTCGTATTATTATAGAAGCCTTAAGATTAGTTATTCATTGGACTATATATCTCTCTGATTCGCAGTTAGCTGTCATGGAATTATGTGGAAAATATCACATTTTATATTTGTTCCATAACATTATGTTTCTTTTTAAACACGTGCTGAACATCAGACTTTTCTCGGTTTAATTTGTAATAAGTTAATTTAATTATTCAGTTTTTGTTAAAATGACTGCAATCACTGGTACACTCTTAATGTGCTCTTGCAGGTTAGTTCTACTTTCATTTTGTGAGAAATTACCAGTCGGAAAATATGATTATAATACTTTTTACATTACAGAAATAGATGTGCATGTTCTTTTTATATAGTTATGAAAAAAAAACATAGGTCTAAAATTTTTTTTAATGTTACAACAAGAGTTTCTCCTGCAATGCAATAACAGAAGTCAGACTTCATTTCTTTTAATAAAGAAACTAATGTTCTAAATTCCTTTGCTCTTGAAATCTAATATTGGTCTCGACTAGACTTCTGTAAACTCTGAGCTCATTGTGAGGTAACTAGACAAAAAAAAAAAAAAAATACTTAAGAACATCCGAATCAATAGGCACATCCAAACGTAACCGTTAAAGCCCTTTCTAATAGACATAATTAAATTCTCGAGAGATTTGAATCTATTCTATAGGAACTGTAAAGTCAACAGTCAAAGAGATTATTTAAATAATACTAATGAAGGAGAGGGAGAAAATATAAGTTTTTTACATAGATAAGGTTGGCAGTTGTCAAGGGGTCCCTCAGCTGTTGATATTTTTTGTAGTTGTAGAAAAGTATTTAGTTTTATACTTTCATTTAAGGAGAGGGGGCCCTGTAGTCAAATTTATCCAATCATAATCAAGTATTGATTAAATTAATTTTGGAATATATATATATATATATATATATATATATATATATATATATACACTGCGTGAAAAAAGTAGAAGGACAGTCATTTTTTTGTACATTTTGCTTTAATCTTACTGCTTTTTATCTGATTTTTTAAAGAGGTTGTTTTGTTAATATTTTAATTCAAGTTAGGTGAGAAATTTTTTGCTACCTCTATTTAAGGTTGAGAATTCAATACTTAGCAACTTTTGGTGTGTGAAAAAAGTAGAAGGACACATCCGAAAAATTGATTTTGAAGCTGTTGGAAACCGTAAAAGTTGGTGTACTCTTTTACTTTTAATAACTTTTTGTCAAGAATAAAGAATTTAGTTAGAAATTCATAGTTTTTATTGGTTTTAGAGTGCCCAGAGGAAAATCCTTAAGTGAGTTCCAGAAGAACCAAATAGTTTCCAATAAAAATGAAGGAAAAGGTATAAGAGAGATTTCACCACAGCTACGTATCAGTCTTAATACTGTTTCGAACTTCATAAGAAACTCTGAGTAACAGAAGAAAAAAAAAAAGACGGGAAGGCCAAAAAAACTTACACAACATGATCAAAGAAAAAACATTCGTGAATTCAACAATACAGGTGGAAGTGTCAACAAGGCTCAATGCCTACCAGGGATTACACATGTATCCGAAAGAACTGTCTAGAACTATATAAAAAGCTCAAAAAAGTTCATCTTCAAAAAACGGAAGCACCATCCGAAGTGGAATGAAGGACACATTAAGTACCGACTGCAGTGGACTAAAGATTACATGTACTGGAACTCTGAATGGACCTCAGTTGTATTTTCCGATGAGAAAAAGCTCAATTTGGATGGTCCAGACAGTTATCAGTACTATTGGCACTGTCTTGGTCATAGAGAAGAGGCTATTCTGCTCGACAAATGGGAGGAGGAGGTCTAATGGTTTCGTTAGCAGTTTGTTATGGAGGTAGATCAAATATAGTTTTTCTAAATGGTAGACAGAGCCATCCAGACTCTAAACTCAAATCTTCTTCCATATGGCCCTGAGTTAGGAGGAGGCGACTGGGTTTTCCAACAAGACGGAGCATCAGTTCAAGCAGCAAATGGTGTTAAAAATTGTTTTGCAGCAAACAAAGTTCGTATTTTACAATGGCCTACCAAAAGTCCTGATCTCAACATTGTATAGAACTTATGTTCAATGATTGTACGTCGTGTTTACGAGGGAGGAAACAGTTTGAATCTGTAGCTGAACTGCAGAAATCATTAGAATGTGTATGTGACAAATTTTGCCAAACAGAAATGCAATCTTTATATAATTCAATGCCCAACGGAATTTTTGAAGTAATTCGAGCCAATGGAAGAAGAATTCCATATTAATTAATATAGTACACCCATTTTTTTAGAAGTGTCCTTCTACTTTTTTCACAGATTATGACATCGTCAAAACTGATTTTTAAAATTAAGTGTACTTTTTTTAACTTTGTCCTATTTCGTTTAATGTATATACAGATATCTGCTTGTAAAAATTTTGTATGTAAAATAATTATTTGAAAAATGTTGTATTATTCATTTATTTAAAATAATCTATTGTCCTTCTACTTTTTCC
>JAPMOQ010005882.1:110131-135933 GCA_026543055.1 Argiope trifasciata
CGGCACACTCTTGATACTGTGGATCTCGGAATGTTGAATTCACTAACGATATCCGCAATGGAATGACCCATGCGTCTAGCTCCAACAAACATTCCACGTTCAAAGTCTGTTAATTCTCGACGTGCCGCCATAAATCACGAAAAACCTGTTCACCTGAATAACTTGAACACAAATGAAAGCTCTGGAAAACGAACTGCGCATTTATACTTTTTCGCTGCGATACTACTGCCATCTGTATATTTGCATATTGTTATCCCATGACTTTTGTCACTTCAGTGTATATATATATATATATATATATATTTACTGTCTCTTTGTAACATTAGCCTATTAGATCATATATTCTTTTCTTTTTTATTATTTTCTCTTAATTATTAATTAAATCTAGATGGTGGACAGAAAATGATTTAAAAGCATTCAATCTACTATGATGTATTTGTAAAGGCGTTCTGCTCTGGAATTATTTTTAAAAACTGATATAGCATGGAAAATTTTCATCCATAGTTTCAAACGTGCGTACTACTTACGTCATTTCAAGAATTGTTTTTATAACAATTTCCATCTTACAAATCGTTTCAATACTTTTAATATCATTTAATTGTACTTCATACTTAAGAAACAACCTTCTTTTTTTAAAGTTCCTGCATGTAAATAACATACATTTCAGCGTTCGAACTTGCTAATTAAACAAACGAATCAAGAAGAAATAAAACTAAAGCTAATGAAACCAAAACTCTTTTGTTTAGTGCAAATCGTTCTATTTATGTAAAATAATATATTTACTAAAATCTAGATGATTGTTTCAAAGTGGATACAGTATTTATATGAAAAGAAATATCATTCGTCTTTGATTTTTAGCATGGATTTTTGAATAAACTCATTGAAAAGCAATTCATGCTTCATAAAAAACAAGTGGTAAGTATTCAGATAGTATTAAAACGCATGAAATTGTATTAACCCTCCGAGCGGCCAATTACTCTCAGTGTGCCTTCTCAAAAATTTATCTCTATCCTTCAAAAGATTACTTCAAAAAAATATCAGCTTCACACAAGTTTGTGTCCGAAAAAGAAACAAGTATTTTGGGAACACACACACACACTCTTTCCCAACCGCGGGGTTCCAATTAACCCAGTGGGGAGACTGGTTTGTAATCTATCTGGCTATCTTATCTTATCTTACTCATTGATCACTTCCTTGCCCCACTCTTCACCAACCTTTTTTTTTTTTTTTTTTTTTTTGTATTAGCAATATGTAGTTTCAAATTAAACGGCGATACGAATTCACATCTTGGAAAGGAAAAATTTATACATACATACATACATACATATATATATATATATATATATATATATATATATATATATATATATATATATATATATATATATATATTCCATTAGAGGTCTTCCATTTTTAAACTAAAATAATTGTATAATTAAATTAATTAATTAATTAATTTGTGTAATTAAATTGTTATCACATATCTGTATTTATTCCGACATTTTACAAAAGACACTATGCTATAAATTATCTTTTTATTAAAAAATTATATAAAAACGTGGAAAAACATTTAGAAATATAAGCTTGATTTATTTTAGATTTTAAGTGGAGTCGGAGCATAACTAAGTAGGTACTTCATGCATGACTACTACAGCCCAAAGAGAAACACGAGCTCTAATGTTCGCTATAACAATTTAATTTATTAACAACACGTTCCTTACTGATATGCAATGCACTGTTTTGTTTCACATTGCAAAAACGTTTACGTTATGAGAATGATTATCGTTAGACGTAGACTTTAAAAGCAAAAGCAAAATAGTTAGAGATGTACCATCCGTTTTTGGTGACCAGCTGGTTTGTCCATCATGCATTTAATATTACTTAAATTAATTATATATTTGCAATCAATTTAATTTTTATTCAATTAATGCATTAATTGCAAGAAAAGAACAAGTTGTATTTAGTTGTGAATAATTATGAGAAATGCTATTTTTTAGCTTTTTATAAGAATTAGTGTTTCAGCAATCTAATATATAAATAATCAACATAATCTTTGGAAAGAATTATCTTTTAGAAGATAAAAATACTATTGAATGGTTGAGCTAAGAAATGAATTTATTAAAATTAACAAAAAAAAAAACTTTTTAAAAATAACTTTTTCTTCAATATTAAAAAAACGCCATAAAAAAGGTGGTAAAAGTAGGAAAATAAACTGCATATTATTAGAAAAAAAAAAAAAACGATGACGTTCCAGTTATGTTTAATACGTAATTTTTAATTTTATGTTAACCTAAAATAAATGAAATGAAATAAATAAAACATGAATAATAGAAATGAAAGTAATAAAATAGATTTGAATCTTCATTCAAAATATTATAGGAAGCCATGGTTGCAATTTTAATTGTTTAGTTTAGTTTTTTTAAAAATTAAAATAACAATAATATGCACATAAAATTGTATTTAATATCACTGCAATATACTCATATAGAAGCATAGTTTACTAAAACAGGGGAAAATATTTTTGAAAAATGTGCTTAAAAGTATTTTCAAAAATATTAAGATCAAACGAGAAAAATATTGAACGGAATTTTTAAAAGGTTAACTGAAAAACTAGTTTTTTAAAATTTTAAAATGGTGCAAACTGGTTTGTGGTTAGTGATATTATTCGAACTTCTTAAAGAAAATGCTTGAATTTTGTTCATTTTTTAATTAAAATTTTAATTTAATTTTTGAGACAGCACTTCTTAATATTGCTGTCCAAGAAACATCTAACTGTCAGCCAAATATGGAACTTCTCAAGTCCAACAATCTACCTCGAAAGACGCATTAAAATCTTTTTTAATTGGAAAACATTTTTGAAAGTTATTGTAGAAAAACATCAAACTTTTCCCGTTGTTTTTAAATAATAAAAATTTGAAATTGCACTACCAAAATTTATACTCTCCCAACCTCCAAAGCATATTTATTTTCCTCTGCAGACACATACCTACTTTCTCTTTTATCAGAAAAGAATTAGTATGTAGTAAAATAATAATACATATATTATATGGAGATCCTTGTAACAAAATGTTACTTCGAATAGCAGTAACATTAAAGAATTTATTTATAAAAATTTTGTATCAAAATATTTCCTATTATTTCCAACGCTTGGAGACGTATTCTTTCAAATGAAAAATAATTATACAACAATAAAATAAATAATAAATAAAAACATTCATGTTTTTAATAAATAATAATTTTTAGCAAATGATTTTAAAAATTTCTCTATAAATAAATACATTTTAAAAATAATAAAAAGTTTATTTACGTTAAATTCAATTTCCAATAAAAAAGTTATCAGATAAATTTCTGTGCGAGTGTAAAAGTTGCGGGTAAAATTTTAGAAAGAGTAAAATAAACAGAACAGGTTGATGATTCAAAGTTATAGCAGAATAAAATGGTGAATAAAATCGGTAAACTCTAAACCACAAAAGGAAGTGGAAAAGATTGGAATAATTCGCCATAAACATGCTTATTTGCCAAATCTTATAACCCCTCTTATAGAATTGAGATAGTTCCTGTTAGCGCCTACAGATGTCTGCAGACAGCTAGCGTCGTCTAGAAGCACTAAAAGGAACTTTGCTGAATCCTCAATGCGTCCTCCGGCTAACGCTACCTCAATAATAGAAATTCTTGCGGTATCTTTTTTCTAATTGTTTTGGAATGTAGGTATTTCTTTTCAAATAATATTTTCATTATTTGTTGAAATCATATTGAAAAATGGCACTAGACGTAATAATGCAGTGCAATATTTTCGCCAATTTTCGGGTTATCATATTTGGCTTGTAGTCATCAATGAAAACGAAATTGAGTTTTGTTTTAAATTGTTAAAAAGTGCCGAGAGAGATGTTAAGTTGTTTATGATTCTCCTTTAGTTGTCGGTGGTAGTTAAAATTTTGATTTGAATCAGGTTTAGATTCATCCAAGAGGAACTCAAAAGTAAAAATTTAGCCCAACTGTACAATTCATATATTCTTATGATATATTCTGATTACTATTATGTTCTTGTGATATATTCTGATTACTTTTATATTCTTAGGATTTTTTGGTAGTAGTTTCTTCATTCATGAAATTTCAGTGTTTTGGTTTTGTATCTTTTTCATAACGTTGAAGTTATGAAAGAAATTATCTTACAAAAGTTAAACTATCCTTTTGTTAAAAAAAAAATCAATCTAACTGAAAGTGTTGAAAATTCCTTCAGATATAACATATACATTTAAAATATACAGTACCTTTCCAAGTACATACTGTATTTCATATAATCTTCATGATAATAATGAATTTGATGCTTCTCATTAAATTTTTCTTTTCCTTAGCCTAGCTCTTCCCCTCTAGTAAATTAGATCAACTTATGCCTGAATACTGGCTAATCTTATTTTTTGGCCAATTTCATAAATGAAAGTTAAAACTATCAAGTAGATTGAATGACTTCAAATTGTTCCCATGTATAATATAATTAGATTTAAAATTTCTGTTGCAAAGTGTATTTGAACAATACTAAATTGTTCCTTCCTTCTTACTATGTCATAAATTAGCTTTGCAGTTTTATGTAAAATTGACATTGAATACTCTTCTAATAAGGTATTCTCTAAGTTTTTAAATCCTGTTGTCCAAATGGATTTGATGATCATTTTACCCTTGACATGTAATTAACTTTATGGTTATTTTCAAAATGTATAAAAAAATTTCGATATAATATGAAAGATTTAAGAAATCATTTTATTGTAATTCGTATTGCTTTAAACCAAAAATAAATTAGTGTGTCTTCCTATTTAGCTTCTAGAATATTTTATTCTGAATCTTGGTAGTAATTTTCTTTTCTTTTAACTTAGAATTTTAAACTAAAAATACTATGAGTTATGTAAAATATATATAAATTTGTTAAGTCTTTTGGTTTTTAGCTAAAAATTGATCAGCCATTCATCCTTTATGAATACTGTTTTTTGTAGTCATTATGGAGATATTTATTAAGGCCTCATACAAATTCTCATAAAATATTTATTTATTCTATGAGTGTTCACTTATCAATATTTAAGATTTGTTACTTACAAAGCAACATATTTCTGTAAATATATTTAATCATTTTGAATATGTGTTTCAAAGTGTGTTTTAGGTGTAAAAATATTCCTATGTTATATTAAACATTTTTTTTGTAACAGTAAATAGATGTAACAGATTTTTCTTCAAAATATTCAGATCAAGAATTTCTTCCTATTCACATTTATCCAGTTTATTGATATGAAAGTATTTGGTATTATCCCTTCAGCCTGTCAACGCTCTCGAAAATACTCCAATCCTTTGGTGCCATCATAATGAAAAGTAATTTATAGCTATTAGCACAAAGCTCAGTTTGGGCAAAAGTGGTCAGCAGGATAATCCTAAAGTGCCAAATATTACAATGTTAGATAAAACATTCCTTGTTTTTCTGCTAATTTATCTTCATAATATTTAATTGAAGCATTTATTTATAACTCGTTTGTTAAAACAGAGCTTTCTGCTGGTAGAGTAATTATTCTGTCTAAAGTAAATTAAACCCAGGACTGTAAATTTTATATCACTGATTCAAATGATCTTGTGTAGAAAATATCTGGATATTGGAAAAAAATTTCAATGTTCCATCCTTCAATCAGATTCTTCAATTTAAAAAGTAAAAAGTAGTAATGATTTAGATTTTTCTTTTCTTTTTATGTATTTTAAAATAAATATCTTTCCAATTTCTATATGCTTAATTTTGTTGCATCCTTTACCAGAGTACTTTTGATACTGTTGCTTAAACAAATTTTAAATAGAAGTAAATATAGTATTTGTTCATGTTGTACAAATCTGTTTTATTAATGATCAGGCTTCAGCTAATATAATTATTACTCGAAAATTTAGATGCCTTTGAGATTATATAAATTCCCCGAGCATTTTCATCAATGTTTGAAAATATTATATAAATTAGACTAGTACTGATAAGATATAGTTTGTTGTTTGTCTAGGCAAAGTTTAAGGTTTATTAATTTCATTTATTGTAATATATTTTTTATACTGTCAGCTAGTACATTGTGACTACATTTAGCAATGCTAAGGAAGAAATATTTGAAAAACCCTACTGTATTATTATGTACTTCTAAATGTTTTAATCAAAAATGAAATAATTATGTTACTATTATATGTTACTACATAAATTCATTATATGAGATAGAAACCGAAAGAGTGAAAATAAACTATCTGGCTATCACCGAATGTGTAAAATTTTTGAGTTAACTTTCTGAGGTGCTTTGGTGATATATATATATATATAGAGAGAGAGAGAGAGAGCTTTGTGGTGTGTGTGTTTTATTTGCTTAAAGTTTGCAGATATAGATATAGATTTAATTTTTTTAAACTTCAAAATTTTATATTTTATGCATTAAATAGTCATGTATACTATAATGTATATTGTATCTTATTTATTTTTATATCAGGCTTTTGATTGGTAGATCTCTATTTTGATTTGATATTGTAGCAAGAATTGGCGATTTGTTCTTAGATATATATTTTTTAAGTTTGTTCTGAATTATTTTATTTTGCGACATTCAATTTTCATATGTATTACATAATTCAGTAATATTTTGATTGTAGTTATATTTATGAAGTATTGTTAATCATTCAGATTAGTACCATGCACTCTCTGAGTAGAGTATGCTACTGTAGACAGATAAAGTCAAAATTATACGGTACAAATCAAAGCTACTCTAAAACAATTTTTTAAAAGTTGAATACAGGTATTATACTTATTTCAGCAAGAAAAGAATAAAAGAAGTTTTGTTTTGAAGGAACTCATTTTACAATTCAATTTAACTTGTTCTGTGCATCTGAAATATATATAGAACTACTATTAAAAAAAAGAATGAAAAGAAAAACTAAACTAATGGATAGTATGTGTTGATTAGAATATTTTGTGCTTAATTTTAGGAAAAGATGATCAGTAAGAAGAAAATCATCAAAAAAGATTATCCTATCTTGTATATCTAGCTAAGATTAAAAAAGTAAATTACAAAAATATTAGATAATAACCAACTAATTTTTTCAAAAATACATTTCTGTTATTGCTCTAAAAGGTTGAGATTTTAAAATATATTTTCCTTTTAAAATTATTCAACCATTTTTTCATTATCTATACTTATAATAAAGCTCAATGTGTGTGTGTTGGCGCTTTACAGGCCAGACCGTTGGACCTACAGTTACTAAATTTGGTACATGTATACTTTGGAGGTCGGGAATGTGCACCTCGGAGCCCTTTTTTCGAATTTTTAATTAGAATTTGAATTAATTAAAATTTAAGCGAAATTTCGACGTTTTTCCGCTATAACTTCCGAAAATAGTATTGCACAAACATGATTTTTATATCAATTTAAAGATTAAAAAATTAGCTTTCTAACGGTATCAGTTTTTTAAATTTATAACGTAAACTTCTATTTTTAACGAATTTTTAAAGAAATATATTAATTATGTTTTTATCACGTGACTGGATAAAATAAAAGAATGCCGGAAGTTTGAAAAAAAAAACTATCATCATAAATCAAGTATAAAGAAATGCAGCTTTTAACACGTGACTGGATAAAATTAAAGAAACATAAAATGTGATATTTTCTAAAAAAATAAATGCAAAGCAAAAGATTGTATGATTGTTTGCAATATCTAAATAATTAATTTTATAAATCTTCTTTACGGTAAACCAGATCGAATTTAGACAGGATATGCATTGGAATCCCGACTTAATGGCATACTTCTATTATCGTTTGCAATATCTGTATCATTAATTCAATATATATATATATTTCATTATAAAATGTGATAGTTTCTAAAAAAATAAATGCAAAGCTAAGGTTTCTATAAAATCTGCAAGAGCACGTCAAAGGGAAAAAATGGAGTTTTATCACCGTGTTGCCATTATTTTGACGGAAGTTCAGATTTAAAAAAAAAAAAAAAACTATCATTGCAAATCAAATCTAAAGAAATACAACTTTTAGCACGTGACTGGATAAAATAAAATATAAAATGTGATATTTTCTTTAAAAAATGCAAGGCAAAGGATTCTATGATCGTTTGTAATATTTAAATCATTAATTCGATAAATTATCTTTATTTATACAGGATTGAATTTATACAGGATCTGCATTCAAATTCCTTTCCAATGGCCAATTTGTAAAATATTATTAATAGCCATATATATTGTTTAATACTATTAATTTGATCTAAATGAAGTAAATAATTACATTTTATGTAGTTTGAGTGAAACAATGCATTTATGAATAATGAGTTTTAGATTTCTTCATACTTTGCTCTGTGAGCCATATTTTACAAAATATTTTAAATAAAAGTTGCTACACCAATCAGTCTTCGAAATTCATCATTAAAACTGGCTGATTTATAAAATTAAAGAATATTATTAGGAAAAAGGGTTCTTTTAGAGCTTTCTGTCCATCATCTTAAAGAAAATATTCATTTCAGGCCAATCAATGCCCGGAGTTACTTCAAGGCTAATGAACATGAGATTTAATTGAAAATTTTAGAACCCATTACTCATGGTGAACCAGCTGGTCGCCAAAGGCGGCTAGTTATATACAGAATGAAATCTTGCAATTGATTCATTTTTTCTTACAGTTGCTATCTGGCATTGCCTTTCACATGTAATCAATATATCTCATATGGAATTGATTTAATCTGTTATTTAATAAGTTTTAAAAATATTAAAATAACATATTGTCGTTGAAAACATGCCATTTGTCATTATTACATGTCATTGAAAACATGTTATAGCCTCATCATTTTAATCAGATGTTTCCAAATTAGTTTCTTGTACCATTTTGTTCAAAATATCTCTTTCAATATAAAGTGTACTAATGCTAAATCATTTCTTTTAAATGTATCAAGAATTACTTATTTATCCTTGAATGAATTACCCAAAAATATTTACTTACCTGAACCATATAATTAGTGATAGATTTATTCTGTTTGTAAAGTTATTTATTCTGTTATTTCCGCATGGTAATGTTGTGTGAGTACACAAACAATAACAAATCATTTTTTGCTCTTAAATATATCATGAATTAGCTTCTTTGAAGGAAATATTTAAAGCTTCACAAGATATTTAAATTTAATTGAATAGAAAAATTTGAGAATTTTTCAACTCAAGATAAATTACTAGCTTTGTTGTTGTTCCTAAAACTCATATAATAATATAAATGATTTCGAAAATTATTGTTCCTTTACTAGCACCATTGCTTCAAACAAAGAGAAATGTAAATGATTCTACCATTCCTTTTAATTTCTTGAATATTTTATTCAGAATCTTGATAATAATTATTAATCTTTTTGTAACTTTGTTAAAATTTTAATCTATAGACTAATTATATATAAATTTTACATCTTTTTTATATGAATATTTTTTTATATCCACCCTTAACAAATTCTTTCAAAAAAGTATTTAATTTTATAATATGTACTGACACTTTATGTAAACATCCAAACAATCTGTTTGTGTAGATTACAATTAGTTTTTTCAGCATTTTAATGTTGTTTCAGTACACACGATTATAATTTGGAGGAATGTTCATTCTTGAAATACCAGTTATGTTGATTGATCACAGTCAGAACATAAGTGTGGATGTTAGTATTTTTGCATCAAAATGTTTAAATTAAAACAAGTCTTATAATGCGTTTATTTCTTTTTCTAATATTTTACTCTATGTTGTCTGAAAATAGCATGAACTAGTATCTGCTTCATTTCTATTAGTTGAAATTTCCATTTACATTATATATTTCTAAATTGAGTCATGTTAAACAGTGATGCAATGAGAATAAATGACATCTGGACAAAATACTTATGTATAGCCCCCCCCCTCCTCTCTGTTTTGTCGACATTTCCTGCATAAAATATACCCTGAAACATTATCACCACAGTGCTCTTTTAAATCGATGGCCGAGGAGTTTGTGTCCTCTTGCACTGCATTTTTAATGTTAAATTAAGTTTATGAGAAATCTCAGATAATAATTAAAAATAAAATAATTCCGTATTCGCAAATCTTGAATATACACAATTAGTTGTTCTATTGACAAAAATCTTACTAAATATTTTTGTTGGCCTGGAATGTGCAATGATTTTTTTAATGTTATTCCAATTTTAATGTAGAAAATTATTTGCTCGCTTCGATTTTTTTTTAAATACAAATTATTGTATCTGAGGCTCTTAAAAGGCATACACATGAGGTCATAAAATAAATCGTTAAAAACTAAAAGCAATATTTTGCTCATGGAAAATTTTAAAATTCCATGATATGTTGTAAAATTTCTGACTTAACGCTACATTTGTAAGCTTCAATACAAGGTTTCTCAAATGTTTTCATTTTCAGCCATTTTTGTGATTGAAAAAAAAAAAAAATCTACCTCAATTCAAATAAAAATATTTTATTGCAGCTTTAAGCTTTCAAATACCTGAAACAAATGGAAAAAGAATTGTGATATTGTATCTATGAGTCAATTCGTAATTGCTTAAATTTTCTATGAGTTAATTCGTAATTGCTTAAATTTTAAGGAATTCAGATTGATTTTTAATAATTTTTGCTTACAAATGTTGAAGGATCTGAACCCTTTAAGAATCTGAAAAATCTTTTTATTATTCTGCACAGCTCTGTTAGAAATGGACCATTTTATTACCTTCAGCACATTATTATTATTTGTAAAGAAACTTCCGATTTAGTCTATTTGATGTCGTTCATATGTAAGCTATGTTAAATATGCTACATTATTGCAATTATAAATAGAAGTGAATTCTAAGCACTATATGATATTGCTAACTAGAATTATATGTTTAAAAGCATCTAATTATTTTCGGATTTCTCTGGAAGTGTTGCACAAACTGCCTGTCACGACTTTAACAAATATTCATATCATTACGACGAGACGTTATTAATATATATGTATTTAAACTAAAATAATTTAAAAGTTCAAAAATGCTTATAATATTAAATGAAACGACTCAACTTAGTATTGAAACGATTTTTGTTACGGAAAAGAAGATATATGTTTTTTAACAGTATAAATAAACATTAGAATCGGATGTCAAATTCTGTGTAGTTGTGATTTATTTTTACTAACCTGTTTTATTGGGTTGTGACGTGGCTTTCTACAAGCCCTCTGACAGTTATCTGTCAGCGATTTAAGCCGAGTGAACATCTCTTGTTTTTTCAGTGTGCCCAAGAATACTACTTAGCTATTGACGCTTCACTACCCTTTTTACGGGGCGGACTTCATTCATACATTTCATTCAGTCATCCACATATAGTAATTTAGACCGCAATCAGATCACCTCTGAACCAATACCTCCAGTGGTATTATTACTTTTGACATGGAGGACTCTGTGACCAAGACAGATAACCTACGAAATTGAAGCTTTTGAAAAATATAAGGGATGTTTTCTTTGATATTTATGTTATTTGATATGCTGATTTCAAAAATGGCCTCCGGTGTTTTTTCCTCCTTGTTGTTCCCTCAATCATGTCAGGATATTTTGTAAAATCGATATTGATTTTTTTGCTGAACTCCTGTTTGAAAAGAAATTCTCTCGAAGAGGTTTGCATGTATTATCTTGTAAAAGGGGATTTTATCCATTTAAATGTAAATAAAATCGATTCTTGTTGAAACATTGATTTTTGAGCAATTGGTTGATTTTTTATAGGTTTATTATTAGATATGTTATTTGGATGTAAACTACTGTTGCCAGAACACATGAGTCATCTCTAATGGAGTGAAAAATAACAAATTCCCTTGAGTGTAAACTTTTTATATCAAATTATGGTGCAGGTTCTGGAATAAAATCACCAAAGTTATAATTTTTGTTACGGTAACTTACATAAAATAGATTATTGACCTATAGGAGCAAATCTTATGTTACGTGTGCATAAAAGTTTGAAATAAGTTTTAAACTGAACAAAATTTAAGATGAAAATCTATTTGAGTTGTAAGTACTCCGTTTCTTTTGAAACTTCTTTTAAGCTCAATCTCGGGCCTATATCTTGTTAAGATCTAGCAGTAGTCGGCGAGTATATTTTTGCTCTAACTTCTTTGATATTTGCGTTTCATGTCTTGGCGGAACCATTAAACTTATCACTTACTGATGCTAAATTATTGGGGGGAAAGTCCACTTGTGAGAGAACGAAATGTATTTTGACATTCGTGGAGCAACTCAACTCTTTATACTGGTTCAGCAATTTCATAACAATTACTTTTTAGTCAAGATCCTGGCAATTACCCAGAAATTTACTGACGGCATCCGTAAAGACAACGCAAGCTTCTTTTTCCTTTGTTGTAATGCTAATTATAAATTCTTTTAGTCGGCGACCTGGCCTAGGGGTAGAGCATCTTGCCCGTGGTTAGCTCTCTACCCTGTGTTCGATCTGTGAGGTGTTTGAAACGGCCTTGTAAAAAGGGATTGTGCAAGCGAATGTGTGTGTCATCTTCATATGAACTAGAAATCAGACTTCTGCCCTCGGGTACTTAGGGGCCTTTGCCATCAGAAGCTACCGCACACTCTGCTTAAATCGCTGACATTTCATCAGTGGACTTGTAAAGGGCCGTAAGTAACAACAACAAATTCTTTATCCTTCATGAGTTTGTGAATAATATATAATTGGTCCTGTTAGACTGTTCCGAATAACAATCATAACATTCTTGGCGCTTGGTTCATGATTTTGTCTATTTCAGCCATTACTTTTTGATTCAGTTTTGAATCTTCACGGTTTTGGACTCACAAATGAAACATGAGAACTTTGAATTTGCCTTCTTTATAATCAAGAAGCATGAAGATAGCTGGTACATTACTGCAAATTGTCCTATCATGGTCATCATTTTTAATCTTGTTCAAAACAAAACCCAGTTTTCATAGCGTGTGTGTTTTTTAAATACACAGAGTGTCCAACTGGTACAGATGCATAATGTCGTCCGCGATGAAGAAGGACAACTTGAAGGGTTTTTTTTCCCTTGTGAATCTATAAACAGCCTCCATTCATCTTTAAATAGGTGATATTAAATTTGCTCGTCAATCCGGGAATATCAGTTCAATATAAGGTTCTTCTCTTCATCAAAATAATTAACAAATTCCTTTTCTCGATTCCTGTACCAATAAAAAGATACTCTTTTTGGCCAGGGTGCTGTCACAGAGCGGTATTATGTAGGTTTCACCTTAGAAGAATGTTAGTCTGGTAGAAAGGGAAGAAATTCAACGCCGATTTTTTTTTATTTATTTATTTACGGTAAATGTTCTTGAAAAATCGACTTGAATTTTTCGAGAAAACGGGACGTGATAGAAATTTTTCATTATCTTTTATTTCAGCACCAAAAAATGCATTAAGTTCAGCTATGAATTCCTTTATATATTTTTCATCTCAGACCTGTATTATAAATAAAAATTATTATACTATTAACGTAATTTGCATGAACTCTTAGTTTTAACTCGCATTGTTCTAAATTATTATAAATTATTTAATCTTATATTTTGTCCGTACTTATTTGTTACTTATGATGTAATTTGATTCAACTTCACTGCATTGATATGCAGTATCAATTATATTAAAGGGAGGGGGATGGACGCTTTTAAGTTACATAGTGTATATTTAATTGCATACAGTCTGTCTAAAAATTTATATACTCTAGTAAAATATATGCTTTAGCAAAAGGTATTGCACACAACAAGCAAAATTTCTTATGAACTTGCTAATCATCATCTAAATCCAAATCATCTTTAATACAATTTTTTTAAAATTGAAATCGTTGTTTTTGCAAAAAAATGACTTTTCAGCGTAATCACCTACTTTTAATTTCGTGAGAATATTTGCCGAATGATCAATTTGAAGGTGAAAATACATATTTTTTAATGAGACACTTTTGAACAATCAGTAAATAAAGAAACATCATAGAATCTATAAAATTTTCCTGAAGTTCCTTCAAGCTATATTATTTTTTTAAATAATTTATGGCATTATTTTAATTATTTTTTGTTCTTTCTGATCAAATTTTCTATAGATTATTCCTTTACGAAATGATATGTATCCCTTTAGAAAATTTCATTTTATTTTCAAATTCTGTTCTGCTAAAATTCTTGATTGTTTCATTTTTGTTCCTTATTTTAACCAATATTTTTCGTCTTTTTTTGAAAATTTTGATTGTCAGCATTTCTCTTCCATTTCAGGTTTGAACATTACAAAAACTGAAATATGGATCCGCAGAAATGGATGGATGTTTATGCTCGTCATGGCGAACCTTTGCTTGAAGCAATAATTGAAGATTCTTCGGATTATGAGTAATTAATTTTTAATATGTAGTATAAGCTAAATCGAAAAAGTCTATCTTTCAGTGTATTGTAAATATTCTTTTTATTTCAGTTCTGATGATGGAACCCCAATAGAAGCTTTAGCTGTTTTTTTGAAGAACAAGTCTACTACAGTTTTCAAACCTGTTACAAAACAGGATCTTTCATTGACACCAGGTATCTGTTCCACTTTTTTGTTGAGAAAAAATTTAATTGTTGTCCTTTTAAGCTGAAGTATTTTATATTAGGATAAAAATGGTATTCCGGAAATAATTACCATGATATAAAGATAATACATGGAAAAAGCATTTGGATTTATGGCCTTTACGAAATGTAAATAAATAAAATTCAAGGAATGAACATTTACGATAATTTTTTTTCTATTAACAAAGAGTTTATATTTAAGGTCTTAAATCTACATTCACTTTTGGTTGACATAGCATTTAATAACATTTTAACAATTCATCCCCCTCCACACACACATAGGCGACTCTGTTCATCTTACTTATATGCATTACTCATAACCTTTTGGATGGCAAGGAACCAAGATAGTCTTGATGAGCATGATAGTTTAACATTTGATACGGAGCGTAAATGTCTTTCTTGTGATCTGAAAATCGCACTACAATAAATGGAAAAGTATTTTGAGTCTTCCTCAAAAACCTTCTTCAGTTTTTTAGTAGAAACAAATATTGGAATTCTCAGCTTTCAATAGAATGCAATGGAATGATATGATAGGTTTGAAGAATTTCTTCCTTGTATTCCAGTCGTGACTAAATATGTTGTTTACGATTTCTGTGCCAGGATCAAATATGTATCAACCCTTTTTGGACTGGATATATGCTTTATGTGAGTTTAATAACAGAATGTGTAGTAACCCATAACTAGTTTTCAGTTGAGAAGCACTACTTTCGTTTACGGATGATAAATCTTTCGCTTCTTATTATTCTACTTCATTTTGGTTCTTTGTTTCCTTTTGTTTGAGAACTTAAAGGAAATGTTTGAATAGTGTGATAATTCAGGAACAGAATTGTCATTTTCTTTGACATATGTTAGGGCATTAACAATCTTTGCTCTATACAATCTTTTTACAAAACTCGTTAGCTAATTATAGAAAGACAAGTACATCTTGTTTTTTTATATTTATTTGTATTTGTAGTATATCGGATATATGGAAGGTTTCTTACTCATTTTAATGGTCCTTGCCTATTATGACGACAGCTAAGCGTGATAAAAAAAAGTAATTATTGCGTTCCTTTAAGATGATAAACATAAAACGGTGAGCGATATTAATGATTAGGTGGTATTTATAAAATATTGCTACTTTTCATTCGTTGGAAAGCGTATATCCGGGAAAAAAGATTTATAAATGTAATAATATTCTTTTTTTGTGTTGATTATTCAAGAAAGGCAAGTTTTCGTTTATTAGTATCCAACATTTGCTGTTGGCTAATTTTTATTTCTCTTCCTATGTAAGAATCTGAATAGATCAGTCGATAACCTCAAATCTCTAAGGTTAAACAGATATTCTTAAAAGCAGTGCAAGTTTCAAAGCAATTTATTTATATCGAACACATTTTGAGTGAATAACAATGCTGTGTGCCGTTATAAATTTTCTCTCCATTATATAATGGCCCTCAGTAATCACTTTACACGGTATACGACTTACCTTTCAGGCGTTGATTTTAGAACGTTGAGATATAGAAAGCCTCGGTTCTTCATTTATCTTCACCAAGTCTTATTTGCATTATTCCAGTTTTTTATCCCCTAAGAAGATACAAATTTTTCGATGATATGAAATATATGTATTCAATATGTAAAATTCAAGCTGATTGATCCTTTTGTAAATTTAGCATCTTATTTTTGGAAAACATTTATATAAATCTTCTTTGGCAATAGAGTATGTGCAGGAATCAGCACTAATTTATTTGTTCGATTTCTATTCCACTTGTTTGATTTCTATAGAGAGATAACCTGTCAATGGAGGGAAAGATTTGAGCTTTGACCAAGCTCTTAATTAAGTTCTGTTGCTTATATGAAACAGGACAGTTTGGCTTAACACTAGGATACTACAGATTCAATTTCTCACATTTGATTGAGCAATATTTGGATCATTTAGTGAATTTCATCATAGCATATGTGGGTCTGTCCTCGTGTTCCAGTTGAAAGATTTTTCTTTAAATTTTTGAAACCCTTGTATTTTGTCCTCATGTTTGACCTGCATCAAATTGTTGAATCGTTCAGTGGTTTGAATTGGATCACTGATTTCTTTCCACTCATCTAGATAATTTTTAGTCTGAATTACATGTTTTCTTCCTTTGATTGGAGATCATTAAAACATCGAATTTGCTTTGTAATTCATTTTACTAAGATTGGAATTTGTGTTTCTAGTTTAAAAGAAAATCTTTCCATGTACTTTCTTGTAATGAGAAAAGAGAATGCAATAATCTGTAGTGTTCACCTTGAAGAATGAAGCAGAAATCTTAATGTCTATAGAAGCATGGATTCTAAATAGCATGTAGTCATCCGATATTTTCCACGCATATTTTACTGATCAGGTATGTCGACCAGAGATTTTAAGATATATTCTGCATTTTGAATTGTCATTTATAAAGTGAGAGATATGAAATCTCCTTTCCTTTTTTTTCAAATTTGGACAGCATTCTTTGGAGATTGAATCTCGGACTGAGAGTTTAATACTTCCCATAAGTTTTAGCTCTGCTCACCTTTTCAATTTTTTCAAGTGCTTTACACAATTTTCCCCATTATATAATGTATCTTAATGTTCTTTATTACCTTTTATTTTATGATTTAATTCCAGGATCAATTGTCAAACCTTTCAGATCTTTTTCTTACTTTTGGCTAAATGGGGTTGACTTTAATAGAATACTATTCAAAGCGACACAGTTATGAATGTACAGATAAGATTCAGTATAGATTCTATTGATATTGGAATTGGCAGTCTTTAAACTTTTTATGAGACTGATTACATATTTAAAATAAGTAATTTCAGAAAATTCTGATAAAGGTTTGTGAAAAGTGTTTTTTTAATAGCTAGCTTAATCAAATGCTTCGCTTAGTTAGTTGAATTAGATGCTATGAAATATTATTTGAAATGCATATTCATTGTATATGCCTCTCGCAAGGTTTTTTTTTGTTGTTGTCGTTGTTGTTACTTATAGCACTTAATAAGCTCGCTGGCAGATTTGTCAGCTATTCTCCCCAAAATAAAAAAACAAACAAAAAACAATTTATCTATACTTGAAACTATTTCATAAATAGTTTTATGTTTGTTCACCGTTTTTCTGTTTCTTCCTTGTTTCAACGTTTCATCTATTTTCTAAATATGTGAAATTCTATCTAGATATCTTTAGTGAATTAAAAATATGCAGATTAAACAGTTGACATTATCATTAGTTTTTTAGGGGGAAACAATGCTGCTAAAGAATATTTAAGAGGTAGTGGAGTAAGATATTCATTCAAGAATAAATGTCATAAAAATAAATTCTCTGATGTTTCATTATGATGTTTTTTAATTTTCTTTAATCATGTCTTCAAATTATTTCAAATTCTGCAATTTACTCTTAGAAATGTGTTACAATGAAAAATTCAAAATGTAGCAGAATGTAAAGAAAGCAGTAATGGTTTTGTTGACTAGTTCATGAAGAATTTTCAAAAGTCAATTTTTCATATATGAATTAATATGATATGGACATAATTTTTATCTTTGTAGATCCTCGTCCACTTGTGCCACCAGAAATATATCGTCCAGGCATTAATAAACTAAAAAGACGAAGGCTATTTTTTAAAGTAAGGCTATTATTATTACCATAGTAAAATATTGTGATTTTCATTTTTAAAGTAACAAAATATTAGACTTTTATATTGCATGAAGAAATTATTTTTTACTTGTTATTTGTATTTCTTTTTACCTTAGATTTTTTTTGTGTGTTATAAAGTTCTCTTTCGATTCGTGTTTTAGCATTTAATGCGCTGTGATATTT
Source organism: Argiope trifasciata (assembly GCA_026543055.1). NCBI lineage: Eukaryota > Metazoa > Arthropoda > Arachnida > Araneae > Araneidae > Argiope > Argiope trifasciata. The sequence goes on from JAPMOQ010005882.1 coordinate 128,507, forward strand.
TGTATTTGCAAGTGATTAATTGTGATGATGAAGAAAATTATAAGTGTTTGGCTTTGGCGAAACATGGAGATTTAATGCAAATTGATGATTTGTCTCTTGTTGTGAGTATTTTTGACATTTTGGGTTTCATTCCAGTTTCATTATTAAATCATTTATGATATTACATATTGTATTTTAATTACAATTAAACATACCATATATCTTATTTACAAGACATATATGCAATTATTTGTATTCATATTATTGCTTAATTAGTAGCAGAGATTTTTTTATTATCAGTAAATATTTGATCTATTTGTTATCTTGTGTGTGAAGGAACTTTTCTTTTTGGCAGTTTTATATTTTTCTTATTATTATAAAGCAAAAGTTGGATTAAGAATTGCATAATATATGGGGAAGGGAAGAGCTGATTTCAAACATCTTTCCATAAAATCCCAGATATCAGTGTATAGATTAATATTTCTTATCAGTTTCAGTAAAATGTATTCATTACACAAATTACTTGCTCTTAAAATTTCTAATAATAATTTGGTCGCTTATGTAAATGTTCTTTTATGTCAAAAAAATATAATGTTTTATTTTGCAATAAAGTATTTTTAATGAAGATATAGGTATCTTATTATATTATTAGTGAGAAAAATTATCATGCTCTTCTTCAAATTGAATTTATTCTTTGCTGTATTTTACTATTTTTTATAATTATCTGATTTCTTTCTTTCATTTTAATTTTTGTGCTTCTTTGATTTAAAATGTCAACCTTTTTTATATTATCAAATATTAGTTGTGTTATCTTTGCTCCCAATTTTGGATAGTTAATGCATTAAAATGGCATCAATTATGAAGTAAGCATGTATTATTAATGCTCTCTGTAACACAAAATTTTAATGAATAATATTCAAATGCTGGAAAATTTGTTTGGAAGGTTTTTGTAACAAATAAGCAGTATTAGTTTTGTTTATCTAATGTTGTATTTAAGTTTTTAATCTTAAGAAAATACTGGGTTCTGATGTGTATGAATTTATCATGCAAAATGTAGTAGCATAATTGTAAGATATGAATCAATGAAATGCATCATTCTATATTTGAAACGAGTATGTTATTCTTTTAAAATTAATATAAGGTGCTCTTAATCAGGAAGGAAAAAACTGCTCTTATATAATAACATTACATAATTTCCATGAATTATGATATATTTTTTAACTTTTTGGCATTTTTTCAGATAGAATTATATAAAAAATTGGCACAGCATGTAATAATTTGCTTGAATTGAATATTATAGCATATATGGCTGCTATTCAGTTGCTAACTTTTCAGATGTATGCAAATACTTGTTTTCATATTATTATATTTTATCATAGGTTTTTTAAAATTCCACTGTAAGTTAGTCAACACATTTTCTGTCTGTATCTTTAACTTTTGTGTTGCATAATTTTGTAATATAACTTTGTTTAAATCTTTTTTCGTTATCCAGAATTTTTTATAACATTTCTTTGTATAAGAACTATATTAAGGTATCTAAATCAGAATTTGCTGCTATTTTCTGCAAGTGGAATTTTAATTTTGTCTTACTTTGTAACTATTTAAGTTGTTCAAAAAGTGCATTTGCAGCATTTATAATCATTGTTTATAAAAAATTATTTATAGTATTTTTTTATATTATAGTTCTACATCCCGAAATTCCCTTATGAGTCGCGGCTTGTAGGAAGTGGTTTATTCAAATTTGATCTAATTAGAGGCAAGTGTGAAATATTTTTTAATTGTGAAAGTTAATGTGAAATGTATTAGGAAAATATTTAAAAGTATTATGTATATACTGCATCGATTTCTGACTTCCTTCTTTCATTTAAATTTAATATAAATTGAAATGTTACCCTTCATTAATGTTTAGAGAAAAATAGCTTATGTTGCCACTCCTAATCAGTTTAATGTTTCCTCTTTCTTTTTCATCTTATTCCAACTTGGAATCTGGCAACCCAGTTTTGATTTAAATAGAATATGGTGTGTTTACTTTAATTATGGAATTTATATACATTACGATCTTTCATCTTTATAATGTAAGGATCATTAGATCAATTTTAAGTTGTAAATATGCTCATCAGTTTTCTATCGCCATTATAAATAGCTACATGCAATTCTCTGTCTTGCGTTGGACAAAATAAACTGATTATGAAAACGAAAGTGGTGTTCCGAGTCATAATAGCTTAAATTATATGACATGAGAAATTATATAACTCTGTCAAGCTTTCTTACAGTAATATTCTTTGAAAAAGAGGAAAAATGTTTTCATTTAGCACATTCATTCTTTTAACTTTGCCTGTTTTTAATAAACAGTAATATGTCTGCTTTTCATTCTAGTAATCATTAATAGATGAATTATAATATGAATAATAATTTGTATAGTTTAAAACTTATTATGTGTGTTAGATACCCAGATAATTCATGCATTTCTAGTAGTATATAAATATCCATCACTTTTACATAATTTTGTATTGACTTTTTTTTCTTTTGGCATTGTAAATAAGTGCAGTTTTACTTGTAGTTAAAAATGTAATAGTTTCACTCATATTTGCATACACATTTCTAGATTATGTTTTGCAGAATAGAGGATCACAAAGTGGCATTGAGAAATCGCAATTACTCTGAATACCATCAGTTGTTACCTTTCAAACTAATTCTAATTATTGTATTTTCATATTTAGTGGTTATCCTTTTTTTCTTCAAATAACCATTTAACTGAGCTTGATGATTAGTTATCATAGTTTCTCCTTCGCTTCATACTAATTTAGTTAGCAAAATAGGTGAATTTTATTTTTAAAAAATAACATTCAAGCTCAATAGAATAAATTAATAAGTATTACTGAAGCTATTTGATGCTGGCATTTTCTTGGATTTTTATTAATTTTTTTAAATAAAACTATGAGCTAAATTTTCTACTTGAAGACATGAAATTGTTTTAGTCAAGCGTTGAAATTAAGGTACCTGGTACTACAGAAAGGTAGATTATTCTAGAAGGCTGTATGTTCTTTCAAAACCTGACAAAATCCACCCTAATAAAGATGCAGAGAAAATATTTTTATTCCTCAAAGATATATACAATTCTAATTTGGTGATAAAATTTTTTGAAAGTTGTCTTGAACCCCCCTAATAGTAATGCAATTAAAAAGTCCTTCACAAAGCCCTATCTTTGAATTATATCTTGTGGAATCTATTTTGATTTTCTACTTTATTACTGCCTTTATTCCTCCTATAGTTTATGGCTTTTTTTTAATTCATCGATAATTTTAGATAATGTTATAGGAAAAAATCTTGCATGGGCATGATTGAATATCACCTCTCAGTAAAATAAGATGATCTGGAAACATTTCTGTGAAAAATATGAATGGATTATAAGAATATATAATATAACTTGGTGAAACCACACAATTTTTAGATTTTAATTGTTAAACGACTTGAGGATAAGGAGATTCTTCTAGCAATTCACAATAGTGATCTGAGAGCTAGAATATCTGTAATATTATCTTTTTTTAAAAAAGCCTTGAAAATTGAAATTTTAATTTTAATGGATCAAGAACACAATGGCAAAATCTCAAGCATGTAGGATACTGTTGAAATGCATAAAAATAAAATAAATACATCCATGTTTGAAATTAGCTCAATTTCACATATTTTAAGTAACCCCGCCCGACAGGGCCGGCCATCCGGGGGTAGTGGCGGCGGGTGCTATGCACCCGAGCCCCGCAGCTCAGGGGGCTCCCACCGTGATTAAGAAGTAAAATAATGTTATGAACAATAATAGCATTTACTCGTACTGAAAGTATACAAGTTTGATCCCACTTGACTGGCTGAGAGTTGGCGCGATTATTAGGCTATGATCACGATGATACCTATTGAAAGGGGGGGGGTGGAGGATTGATATGTGAATAAAAAAACCCACTTCTTACATATTAAGACAGAGCAGCGCGACTTCTGGGCGCTGAGGCGAGGTTCAAAAGGATTTGTAAATCATCACTTATATTCTGGTTTTCTGCATTTAATGTGATTTTATGCATGCATCTATGTATGTTTGTTTATAAATCGCTCAAACAAAAAGTAAAATGGTAAATTAAACGATCAGCTCCTAGCAATGCACATTGCTTTACTGCTTCATTGATCATGACCGGAATGAAAACGTTTCAATTTAGCAGTCGCCGGATTTGGATATATAAGAAGTTCATAATAGATGTTATAGTCTTATGCAAATATGCAACATATTGTTAATATAAGCTTAAGAGTGCCATATACAGAGAAGGAAACCCGATGTTGACGAAAGCGCCACCTATCGATGGGGGAGATAAGGCGGTGACCAAGCTAACGAAGGAAGGTTTGGTTGACCAGCCGAATAACACCCAACAAGAAAAGAATTCCTAGTCCCCAGGTGATATTGCTGTGTGGGAGTGTGACATTCAGAAGATCAACCGACCCACCGAACTGCCCCCAATAAAACTTTCCCTTATTCTTTGAAGAGGTCTTCTGAAAACCGACATTGTCTTTGTACATCAAGAGAGGGGTTTTTTGAACCACCCAAACTTGTTTGGAAAAGATACTCTGAGTTGAAATCGTACTGAGAGAGGCGTGAATGTTAGAAGGACTCTTTGAACATAGAACACACCATTGATTAATTATTGAAGTACTTCGATTTTTGGACATTTAATTGCTCTTCAAAATTCTGTTAATTAATATTAGAGAATCCTGTAGTTTAGAAGTTGTAATTGAATAATTTAATATTTATAGTATTTCGTTTGACAAGATTTCATTTTTAACAATAATTGCGATTATTAATTTTTTTAATTCGAGGGAATCGGGCAAGATCTATGAGCCTATGTAAATGTAAGACCTCAAACTCATCCCTAATCAATGGGCTCAATCCTTTCTCTCAAAACATTTAGTACTAACAGCGAATTTAGATAAAATGTCCTTAATTTTTTTATAAGTAAATTATTTATTTAAAAATATTAAATAGGCTTAAATGAGAAAGGAAACGAACAAAATTAAAATGAATTTTTCAACTCGTACTTCATATTTGATATGACCTGGTGTTTTTGTGTAGCTGAAATCCTAATTTCTGCCCGATTTTCGCAAAAAATGAGAATATCCTAAATTTTAATTATATGACCCATTTGTACCAAATTAAAAAGAAAAGATGTATATTTTGAAAATAATGTTAGGATAAATTCTATTATTTAGCTTTTCTAACTGTGGAATATAACCAACTTAATATAATAATGTGTATAAATTGGAAGAAAAATAATTCATGAAATTGCATATATTAGAATCAGTGTCTCTTGGTTCTGGAATGTTTCAAAATGAAAATTCATATTGGCCTTATAATAATTTTTACTTTTATATGTGTGTGTGTGAGAGAGAGAGAAAAAAAAAATGATATATATATGATATGAAATTTTTTTAAAAAGTGTTAAAGTTTTTAAAAAAATTAATTCTGGTTTCTATAGAATCCTTTAATATTTCACAATATATATAATATGGTCGCCTAAATTTAACAAAGAAACGAATAAAGTAACCGCAAACCTTTCTTTTTCAGACATCCGAAATAAGTCAAAACTTTTCCTATTTTTGAAGACTTATTAGCGTTTTTTTTTTAAATTGTAGTTAACTAAAAAATTTTAAAATTATTTAGTGAGATTCAATTAAATAACTTGGTAGGAATGTTGCTTCGCTCAAAAGCGAAATTATGATTACTCATATATAACCATGAATTGGAAGAAAAATAATTGTGAAATATATTGTTACATAAATGCCAATTCACATTAAAAAACATTATTTCTTTGTCTTATAAGAAAAAGTTTTTATGAAAGAAGTGATCAACTTAGTTTTAGTTAATTTTAGAATCCAGATTTATGGTTGCTAAAATTAGCTTGCTTTTGATCACTTACTCACAAGAGTATATTTAACTTCAAATTCTATAGACATGCAACATTTACTTCTAGTTAAAAAAAAAAAAAAAAACTTATACCGTTCCACATTCTCTCCAAGGCATCTTTCTAATTTCAAATAATCTCACAAAAATGAGAACTTAAAAAACGAAAATATTTAAAATTTAATTAATACAAAACTCTTCACTAAAATTGATTCTTATACATCCAGTAATTTATTGCATTAAAGAGTCTCAGGATTTAAAAATGGGTGCACTTTATAAAAATTTCACTACTGCATATTTACGAAACTTTAAGTGTAAGTTTTAAAAAGTATATTAAAAGCACATTTTTATTTCGAAATCTATACATTATGCAAAAATAAATTTTTTTTTTCATAATATCATCATCATCCAAAAAAAAAAAAAAGAAAGAAAAAGAAAACCCACCAAAAGAAATATTGGTAGCAACAATGAAAGAGAATTGTGTTTCATTTTAACAATTAAATAAGTTAAAGTAAAATACGTTTACAACATTTTTTTTTTATATAGATTAAAAATATGAAGAAAAAAAATTACGCAGCATAAAATGACATTATTAATAAGGTTATTTTTTGAAATTAAAAATGTGAAAAAACTTTTTGTGCTGTAATATTTTCGGAAATTATCACGTAAAATGCCAAAATTTCACCTCATTTTTAATTAATCAAAGTGAACATTTTTAAATCACGTGGAAGCTGCACGTAATACTTGGTTTTTCCTTGTTCCATTAAACAATTATTTTCTCATTACCCAAATATAGCCAATGTTGATATACGAATAGATTGAAAGATCAAAAGTAAAATATATGGGTACAGAAATGCTAATATATACACTGATGGGAAAAAAAAATGTCAACATTAGGAAGGAGCTGTGCTAGATAAACGAAATTTAGTAAGCGTGTTTATACATGTGAAAGATGACGTCGATTCAAATTTCGAGCTACGCGTGTAAGTGTGGCGCTAGTAGCGACACTATAAACATGCAAATGAGATTTGCTTTAAATAAGCGCTGTAAGGTTCGTGATTGTTATTTACAGTTGAGATTTGACGTAGTGGGTTAATGTTAGTCAAGGATACCTCTGAGAAGACGAAGAAGCCATTATCAACAGTTCACTGAGTTTGAACGAGGTCGTGTTGTAGGGCTACGAGAAGGTGGGTTTTCTTTCCGCGATATTGCTGAAAGACTTGGCAGGAATGTATCCACTGTGCATGAGTATTGGCGGCAGAGGTCAAGGGAAGGTACTGCCTCAAGAAGACCGGGTTCCGGGCGGCCACGTGGTACTACTGAGAGGGAAGACCGTCGTATTCATCGTATTGCTGTGGCTAATCGTACTGCGTCTGCAGCAGAAATTCGAGCTGCAGTTGGCACCACAGTGACACAACGAACTGTTACAAATCGGTTACTTCAAAGACAGCCCCGAGCCAGACGCCCTGTACAGTGCATTCCACTGACTCCAAACCACTGCCGTTTGCGACGT
>JAPMOQ010005882.1:145933-157219 GCA_026543055.1 Argiope trifasciata
ATATATGTAGCCTTTTATAATGAAGATAGATTTATAAAAATTTCAAATTTTCCTATATACCAATCCTTTTTTATTATTATTATGAATGAATCGCAAAATGGCCTTTCTATTTCTTCTACTCGTTTTTATATTTTGTCGATTTTTCTCCATTTTGTCCTCAAATAACCTTAGCCCTATTATTAAAAGGTATCGTTTGTGTTATAAAATAGGGCATAAATCATTTTTATGAGCCAGTGGGGTTTTTTAAAGTTATTGATCATAATTGGCAAAATTAGATTTTAATTGGTATGTAATTTTATTTACATGAAAGTTTCATTAAAAAAAACCTCCAAGAAGAATATTTTAATCCTCCAAAGTATATTTGTAGGCCGCGTAGCCTGGTTGGTAGAGCGTCAGTCTCATAATCGAAAGGTAATGAGTTCTGTCCTCGTCTCGGACAAAGACCGCCGTGTTGGCTAATGGCGGTTGGGGTACGTTAAATATGTCGTGACTGCAAAGTCCTCCAAGTTCTCATAACAAATATGCCTCTCGGGGGTACTGAATCAGGGATGAGTCGGTCTCGGATTTGGATCTAAATTCTGACTTGCGGATGGATAAATGAGTATATGAATGAGTTCGACCTCCCCCTAAAAAGGGTTGTGTCGTGTGTGTTCGAGCAAAGTCGTACTTTCACCTTAACGGTGCTCGTTAACAACGAAAGGCGCACACCTCTGCCTTAATTCGAAAGAGCTCCGCTCATTCGGTCTTGGTTTGACCAAGTGGCATTAGACCCACCCACCACCACCACCCACCATATTTGTATACAATTCGTTAGTTTTAGTTTTGAATTGTATGTTCTGAATATTTCCAAAGGCATATGAACATTCATTTTTATTATTGTTAGAGTTGACTTCTGAATTTGTTTTTGTTATTAAAACATTTTATGGGTCATTGCCTGATTTTGAAAAGCAAATAATGGAAGAATATTTATTCTTTGATTATGCTACTGTGACTTAGATTGAAAAGTTCCCACATCCCTTCTTAACCAAGCAACTTTGTATTTTTCAAAACTCTCTTTGATACACTTTTTGTATTAGTTCTGAAAATGTTTTGGCATTGGTCAGCATCATAAAGGTAGTTTGATTTTCACTGGTCATTGTTATTATTTTAATGAGTGAACTTAGGAAGGAATCCTAATAATAATATTTAGTTACATTATTGTACCATTTATTTGTAATGCAGGCTTTTCTAGCTTTTAACAAAGCTTCAATTTGAGTTAGCTCTTAATTTAAATTTTCAATACATTTCAGGAAAACTTATCCAGCATCTGAAAGTCTTGCTGAACTTCGAAAAAAGCTTCATCCAAATCGTTCACTTGTACAGTGAGTATTTAGAGTAAAATAAGTAAAAAATTTAATTATTTTACTTTTAAATGTAATTTCTAAACCAAGTCATTGAAAATGATAATCTAATAAAGTGAAATTATTGTTAAAACATTTAATCGAAGAAGATGCTACAATCCCTTTTTAGCAGTGTGATATTTCACATATCAATCTATTAATCTTTAAACATACTGATCCACTGAAACCAAAAATATAAATTTCAATTATATCAATATCTATTTTAACTCCTTCTTTGTATATTGTTTATGCTAATATGAAAATAAAAATTTACTTTAAATTGTTTTCATAAGGAAGGTTTATATTATAGTTTAACTGCTGTTCTATAAAAAAACAACATTAGACTTATTTTTGTAGCTAAAAAACTCATATGCTGATAAGTTTCTTTGGGTAATCTTTGTTCATTTATTAGTTAAATATTTATTTTGGTAAAAATTGAATTAAGTTTTAAAAAATATGAAAATGTTTGAAATCATGTAAAAATTTATTTGTTTGTTATATTTTTAGTCTATATTTGTCATAAATTTTAATTATTAAAAATTTTAAAAAAATTATCTCAGAAATATTTAGTGATTTTGCTCAACAATCTGAATTAAAAGCGTTTAATTGAATTATATTAATTTTGGATTAAAAATGAAAAATAACGTTTTGAATTTTATTTCTAAGCTTTTAAATTTGATCAGTGCTATTGGATTATTTGCATCATTAAACTAGACCAGCTACAGAATGCTGATTCTTGAGCTCTATGAAATAAAACATTTCAAAAAGTTAAGTTCAGAAAAATTATTCCAATTTTAAATGTAATAATAAATATTTGTATTTAGTTTGACATCATCAATATGCTTGCCATCAAAACTTATGATAGGTGCAGACAAAAAACAAAATCTGCAAAATTCTCTGAAATGTCAAGACATCAGCGCTTTCGATACCCCCCTGAATGGCGGTTTTCAGCTCAACAATTGTTTGAAGCATATTTATATTATTTTTGCCTTTAGTATTATTTAAGAAATAGCTCACAAGAGTAAGGATCAGGAGTATAATGAGATTCCCAAATCAGTGACCTCTTCATCCCCAAAGCGTGAATGCATTCTCCAAAATTTTCTATCTGGACTGTAAGCATTCTGTTGATTTGATGACGTCATACCCTGTTCCTTATTAACTACGTCTATTCAGAATCTGGACCCTTTGAATAATAGGAAAAAGATCATTTAAAAAATTTTTGGCATATTACTCAGCAGTCTTCATATCTTCAATGAATATCGTATTGATTAATCAATGACTTAGCAATGCACACTAAAAACAGCTGCACATTTTGAGTGGAGAGACTTCTTGATTCAAAATGGAGTTTTAGTATCCCAGGTTTGGCAATTTTGCTTATGAAAATTGGCTTTATCATTAAACTATATTATGATTTTTAAAAAGTCCTGTTTGTTAATCATATTGACCGCAGTGCTGACATAATATAAACAGTGTTCTATGGTTAAGGTGCTGAATGGATATGAGTTTGAATTTTATAAGAACTTTAGGTCTTGAGCAACAATTTGCTGCCAAGTCTTCCTGGTAATTCTGACCTTGTGAGCAGCTGATCTGATCAGTGTCCTTGGGTTATTTTGTATCACAATTTGTTATTTTCTCCATAGTTGCTAGCATTTTCACACTTGTTTAACTACCAGCACTTATCATCAAACATCACACAAACAGTTATCTTAATTTTTTTTAAAATCATACTTTTATTGTGCTTGAACTGTTTCTTACTTGTACTTAGCTACAAATTTACCCTGAGTTGCAATCAAGCCATTATTCCTTGGATAATAGTGCTTAACAATCGTTATAAGCTCATAAATGCTGTATTTTAAAATTTTCTATAAAAAATGAACAAAAACCACAACAAAAGTGTGTATCACAAGAAAATTCCCATATGCCTTCCATTTGACAGGCAAGTTTTAGTTGACTCTTACCTACAATTCAGAAGTTATCAAGTTTTTTTCCATTTAGCTCAATAATTGTTACCCTATACTTGGTGTTCAGGGCAGTTTGTTGTATATAAATGTAATAAAATGTTATCAATTTCCAAATTATATGAAGCTCCTAATGAAGTGTTAAGTTCCAAATTACTTATGTCTCATTATAATCACTTAAGATTCAAATCGAATAAAAGAATAAACATCTTTTGTGTACATAAATCAATGAAATGTAATTAATTTGTAATGCGTATTTAATAGTTAATTAGATATAGTAGCTTAATAATGAATAAACTATTTGAATATGAGAAAAGATGTACTCCATGTCTTAGCATGGATTAGTCTGTCATTGATATAGTTTGCTTATTCTCAAAATTAGTATTTTTTTTAATGTAAGTTATAGTTAAAGTGAGTTGAACATTTTTGTGAGTTTATATGTCATAAAAGTTTCTACATGACTCAGTTCATGTTCTTGTTTCTCATCTCTTGCTTCTTATTTCATGAAATCTGTTTTCACAAATATTTCCTTATAGGAATATTTTTTAAGTTACTTATGAATTAAGTGAGCACATAAATTTTAACTACCATTAAGTATAAGACTAAAAAATATTTTTTTGACTGTTAATATAATATTCCTGTTGAAATAATTGAATGCTTTTCAATTTTGAATATTTTAGCTAAGACAGTCCTTGTCTGATTCTACTTTATGTCACATGAGTGCAAGAGTTAAATCAGCTTAGAATATTTTCTTTCTAATAATAAAGGTTATTTTATTCCATAGTATGGGGTCTAGTATTTGGTATAAAATAATTATATTAAATTTTTGTATATGAGCTACCAATATAATCATTTGTAAACTCATATTTTCTTTGTTTAATTTCAGATTGATCAAATCATTTGAGTATTTTAGAACTGGTGATATGTTTCAAGCACTTTATCATGCTAATAAAGCCTTAAGTCTTGATCCAGATAATATTGAAGCTCGTGTTACCAGAGGAACAATGTAAGTGCTAGAATTAAAAATTATTTTACCATTATGCTCCTATCAATATATTCTTAGTAAGGTAATATTTTCAAAATTGGTGTGTGGGGGAAAGTTATTATTGAAATGATTATGTTACAATTTTCAATTTTTGAATCTGTTATAGAAATATAATGTTTTCTGCTTTTATCCATGTGCAAGGGTAAAGAATCATTGCAAATTTTCCATCAAGCTTTCTTTATTATACATAATGGATTTTTATATTAATGAAAGATTCATCAATATACCCAGTGTTGCTCAGGATGAATTTTTTTTTTCTTTTTACTAATGCGACTTGAATTAATTATCATAGAAACTTCATTAAAATTTTGTCCATGTGTTAGTATTTTTTAACAAAACTTAAACTGCTTCACAGTAATAACAAATATTTATAGAAAATGTTACATATCATACCAGTTTTTAAAAGCTGTAGGATTTACAATAGTTTCGATAGTTTTTTTTTTTTTGCAACTGTATTGTATGTAAAAAAGCAAAAATATATTTAATAATTACACTCATTGAATTCCTGTGTATCCATAAGAAAATTATGTATTTATTTATTAGTACAATTTACATTTAATTCAAAAGCTAATTTTATGTAAAATATTATAATGCATGCAATCCTTTATCATCAACAGTTATATTTTTGCTAAATATTAAAAAGTCTTTGTTCATTACATCAAAAAGTTTCAATAATAGAAGTTTTCAAAAAAATTATAAACCTTATAAAAATTTAAATATTTGTAAGCCTGCAAATGGAATTTTTTTTTAATTATTAATATTTTTAAAGAATGAAAAAATTTAGTTCAATAGTGAGAATAACAATTTAAATATGAAAGCAAAATTTTAACAAAAAATTTCTTTATCCTTCGCCCATTAAAAGCAGACAGCCAAATTTTGAATTAATTGTTAAATAAAAAGAATGTCAGAATAATTATCAAATTGATTTCATTTTGAATAAAATAGAATTTTATTTAAAAAAATTTGCTTGGGTATTTTAAATTCTGTTTGCTAAATCAACCTTGAACTCCATCATGTTGTTTAAGGGTATTAAGGAAAATAAATGGTACAATGCATGTGCAAAGGAAACATAGATTTTTTTATTAATTATTTAAAAGCCACCAAATGCTTCTCTAAAATCTGCCTTTTGCTTCACAGTATTTGTAAGAAAAATTTGAAGAAAATCTGTTTAGCATTTCTGATTTATATAGAGAAGAAAAAACAAATTGACATTCCTGGTTTATTTATAAAGATTGCCCCTACCATTATTAGTAATTAATAGATATGTTATTCTCTTCGTGGAATTCCCTCAATAGTTTTTTCTCTTTACTGTAACTTTTCAGTGTCTCTAATGCATATATACAAAAAGAAAAAAAAAAAAACTTTAGATAGAGTTTTATTCCTGGTATATTAGCTACATGAAAATAAATTCATTCATATTAACAAAAAAAAGTTAAAGACAAAAAAAAAAATTCAAAATTTAGCATGTCAAAAAATATTATATTCCTTGTTTCTACTTTTGCTTGATTAAATATTTCTTAATCATATCATCAAAGATTTTAGTTGCATTAATTTTTTCAGAATTTAAAAATTTCTTAACTCCAAAAGGGATTATAATTTTTTTTAAATTAATAATTAGATGATTTTTAAAAAATGTCAGAAAAGTGAGTTGGTTCTAGTCCCTTAAATTATAGATTCTGTGCAGTAAGAGAAAGTAATTAAAAAGCAGTTACAGCGTGCTTCAATCTATGTTGGAAATATGCATAAGGTTGATACTCCCATTTTAATAATACAATAAAGTAAACGATACAGTTACTTTGCGGGTAGGGTGGGAATGTAAAAATAATTTTTTTCATCCTTATATTTAAATCAAAACCTAATATTTTGATATTCTTTTTGCTCCCCTTAAAATAATCAGAATTTCAAAATATAACTTGAGAGAAATTAGATTTAAATCTTTAAGATATATCGACAGGGTGCATAGTTTCATGAAAATGTAAATTTGAAAACTATTTTTAAGCACCTTAAAAGTATTTATTTTTGTTGAGAAGGGTGTCAATAAAGCTTTTTGTTTCATCTTTCAATAATTCAAAAACAAGTTCATAAAAGCTTGTTTACCTAATAAAACAAAAAAGAAAATCAACAAAAAGGAGGAAATCAAAAAAATCCAGGGACTTCAACACATATAAACATAATATTTAAAGGAACTTTCTTTTTCCTCCCCCTTCTTCAACAGTGTGCATTTCTGTTTACCTGAAATATCGGAAACTCTATCTGTATAAAATATGTTGTGACTCAAGAATCGATTGTATTTTTGCTTTTAATGTTTTAAATATTGAGTAATTTTATGCTATGCATGGTAGAAGTATTTTTAACCTTTTGTGTGGTTATAAAAGAATATGCCTATCAGCAGAAAATAAGAATACAGAAGATTGTATTTAGGGCATCAAAACGATAATCATTCTTATTAATACATCATTTGAAGCAATCACTTGAACAACCTATTAAGTGGTTTTTAGTGAATTGTAATTAATTGTGGTGTAAAAATATGTTAGTCTATGGCTTAAAATCTAATATGATGAAATTTTAATTTGATGTATTAAGCTTTCAATGATCTCGATTTCTTTTGCGATATTTTTGTAATGTCCACATTATTTGAAAATTATTATTTGCTGATCCAGTCTAACCAAATTTTATTTTTAACTTAAAGGAGAAAAAAAATTCTGAAACCTGTATTGAAATTTTTAAATATTTTTTTAAAGGTTTTTAGATTTTTTTTAATGTTCAGATTCAGAACTTCGCTAATATTCATTTTATAATTTTTTCCTTCATGATTCTTGCAGAATTCTCCCTTCCTCCAATGAAATCTTTTTACCTTTAAAGATTTGCCCTGACTGACATGAATATAAACTATTGAAGTTAGGAAGCATACAACTAGGGAGTTATTTTTGGTGCATTAGAGTCACTAAGAATAGATTTTTAGAAGCTCAATTCAAACATGTTTTATTCCATGAAAATAATTTTTATTCTGTTTTAATGGTTAAAAAAAACTTTTCAAGGATACCAATGAAATAAAGATTCATGTATTTGCTCAAATGAATGCAGCCCCCCCCCCTCCTTTAATAAGTTCTGAAAAGACAGTTGTAACAATGATTTTTAATATTATGAAATTCATTATAATAAAAATCAGTGTCACGTTTTTAATGCTGTTGAAATCATGATAGGGGGGGGGGGGATTTTTTTTTAATGTAAGCTTTAAAAAATGTATAAATAGTGTGTTGAATAATATTCATCATTTAATTTTGAAGCACGGGAAAGTATAGTCTTGTGGTAGATTCAAAACATATTTATTTTCAATAAATGCTTCTTTTGGCATATATATATGTGTGTGTCATTTATTTTTTCTAATGAAATGCATTTTTCTTTGTTAGCTACAGATCTGGCTTTTTTTTAACTTCATTAATTTGTTTCTGTTATTTATGAAAACTGAGGTTTTTTTAAAGTATTTATTTATTATTTTTCCATTCTGTCTGCAAATAAAATTTATTATTAAATATGTGAATTGATACAGGAGGAAATTTGCATTTTCCTATCCATTCATGACAAATCTTATTTATTGTGCATACATGAATATCAGATACAAAATTTTTGGTCTTGTTAGGCTCTGAAATCTTTGTTGACATTTTTGGAAGTAATTTTAGGATATGTTGAAAAGAATACAAATTATAACAATAAAGATCTGACCTATACATCAATAAAAGTTCACTTAATTCCTTGATATTGATAATTTTTTCATTTTTATGATAATTTTTTTGTTTTTATCGAAATTAAAGGACTTGATTTGTTTTAAAGTGGGAGGCATTGTGCAAAGACAAAATTAAATATTCAAATTCAAAAAATAAAATTCAAAATTTTGTAAAGATTTTTTTTTCTGTAAAAGCTATGCATTCTTACAAAGTTTAAAAAAATCCTATGCTTCGAAATTAATCAGGTTTATTTATAGCTGCTTGTACAAAGCTGCTTCTTTTTTCGGATAAGATGCTTAAAAAGTGCTTCTAATAATTTATTTTTTGCAATAATTTCTCACTATGGATTCTGATCAACTTCGATAATAATAAAATTTGGAAATAAAAATTAATTAATCATATTAATTCATATATTAAAAAGATTATTCCTCTCAAAACACTAATGAATTTGAATAATTTTTTTAAAATTCAGTGATAATAATTATGTTTACGTGTGATCAAAATAATTGCTTCTAAAGAAAGATTCATTTTTTTTTTTACTTGGGGGCTGTGCCAGATAAATTTTCAAAAAGTGCCATTTTCAGATTTAGTTAATAAATGTTGTTTTTTTTATTTTTTATTTATTTAAACAGATATGCAAAATTGAAGAAATTTTAGGTTAAAGAATAATTTGAAAGATTTCAGATTAAATTCTTGTATTAGACACATTTTTGAAACTTAACTGATTCATTTTCATTTCACCTATATATTTTCTTAGATATGCCAATTTGGGGAAACTAAGGAAAGCTTTTATTGATACTGATGATTCCTTAAAATTAGATCCAAATTATGAATCAGCAAAAAAACAGATGTCAGAGTTGTTAGTCTCTGCCTCAAGGATGTAAGTTATTTATTGTTTAGTTATTTGAATACAGAAAACTTTATGAAACAGTTTGAGATTGCTATTTTTTACTTACCTTAATACATAATTTATGAATAAGAATTACCATGTTTTTTTTAATAACTGAAGGAAGAGGAGTTGTTGCAAATTTAAGTATTGATTATAACACTGTTACCAGTATCTACTTGTGGTTTTCACATTTATGAAAATTATTTCTAAGAATTGTTTTGTAGACCCAAATCATACCACTAAGTTATTAACATTTTATTAAGCTTTTGGAATTAAATATTTTGAGATGCACTTCCAAAGGTATTCAAGTGAGCATGAATTATTACATTGCCAAAAAGCAACATGAGTTCTAAGAATACTACAAACTGTTTCACGTTATGACAGTGTATATGGCCAATTATGGCAATGGTGCTCCGTCTTGTACAATTGGTTATGTACAAGATGGGGCACCTCTGCAAGAGGCTATATCTACATTTAGGCTACTTCACACAGCTTTCATAGAGAGCTGTGTTTTTAATCAATATTTCTCACAAGCATGGCCTTGATCCCCTAGTATTGCACTATGTAGTGTTTGTCTGTAGAGACTCTTGAAATCAACTATTATAAGCAATTACAGGGTGGGGGAAGGAATTTTCTGATGGGAAGGAAAGCACTAAATAGAAATGTTCAATAGTTTGGTTTAAAATAATTCAATAGTTAACGAACTATTTAAATCAAAGTAATTATGTATACAACAGCTCATTTAATCATAAAAAAATAAATATTTGAAATAATTAGCTGTTTGTATGTTATCAGGATAATAAAGACAGTGTAACCAATAAACAAGCATCATCAAAAAGTAAATAAGCTAGAGGATAATCTTAATTAAGATGTCCTGTACTAATACTTTGCACATTGTTTTTTGATAATAAAAAATAAAATAGCCTAAATATGCAAAAATAATTGCTTTTTATTAAATTTCACTAATTAATAATGCTCATTATTGGAGGATGTCATATATATATATATAATATAAGTGTGTGTGTGTGTGAAAAATATCTAGGAGTTCTCAATTAATATTATGAGATATTTGATGTTTGTGGGAGGAGATGATACCTAGGTATCCTCAGAGATTAGGAGAATTAGTTTAATGTGAATTTCTATGTTAATATCTTCAAATCATCAATGATAAACTAATTACCCCTGTGGAAGTGATGTAATTATTAGACTGACAAATGGTTTCTCAGTCTAAAAGAATCCTAACTTATTGTGTTGCTATTGCAAAGCCACATAAATGTTTCTTTTATCTTATTCTTTTAGTATTAAAGAAATGGTGGCTCCTTGCTCACTTGTTCTGTTTATTTACACCATTGGTCTAAGGTTTCCATAAAAAATAAAGAAGAAGATGAACCAGATACAATGAGAAAAAATTAAAGTCTTGGAATATAATTCATAACTATTATTAATCATATAGCTTATGTTTATATTTTGACTAAAAAATAATAACATTTTTATATAGAAGATTTTGAAATTCAGAACCATGGGTTTGTTTTTCCATATATATTTCAAATTTTTAAATATTCAATTTTTAAAAAATGCAACTTAATATAAGACTTTAAAAAAATGAATCTTGCATGTTGAAAGGAATATCATCACTATACAATTTTGTGTATGCCTTTTTAAACTTATTTGAAATTATATTCTTTAATTTAACACTTTGAGTAAATTTTTTACATCTGCAAAACCTAATGCAAAAAATAGAATAAAAAATTCTGTATGATGTTAAAATTACTGGTGGCTCTTTCTATATCTATTAAAGACACCTGTACATAATTATAAGTTCAAAAAGAAAAGCGAAAATCGTCTTTTGATTGCCTTTAGAGTTATAATATTGAAATAAATTTGCCATGCCTTAATATCTATTTTTTTAATGTTCTTGTTAATGTGAAAAGTTATAAGTTTTTCTATATTTCAAATTTGTTCTCATAATTTCTAATTGGAATTACATTTTATGTTTCAGTTATTTACTTGAAGAGAATTTTTTAAAGTGGCATGAATCCCTGGTTTTAGCTAAGAATTATAATCCAAATAACCATGAAGTTGAAGAATTGCTGTCGAAAATAAAAGTAATTTTTTTAATTGTTGAATAGTTTTTTAATTCATTAATTAATTTTAATTCACCTAATTAGTTTCAAAAAGTTGTAACTATTCTGAAGTAATGGATGTATTAGCAGAAACAAAATCAAACTTTAAATAACCATGCATGTGTGTGTGTGTGTGTGTGTGTGTGTGTGTGTGTGTGTGTGTGTGT
>JAPMOQ010005882.1:163802-175842 GCA_026543055.1 Argiope trifasciata
ATATATATATATATATATATATATATATATATATATAATATTCACACACATACAGAGGGGCCATAATTAAACTGATAGTGCGGTGACTTTTGGAACTTTTTTTTTTGCGGAATCCTTTGTCCCCCGTCTTGTTTAATCTTCTTTCAAAATGTGGCGTCATTCTCGCAAATAGATCGCGCTACAGAACACTGTGAGCACTGTCAGCTTAATTATGGCCACCCTGTATGTATGTATATTGTTTGTGTATTTTTTTTATTTTTATTTACAGAATAATGTTGCATGCTGAGCTTCAAAATATTTAGTGATTGGCACTTTTTGACATTAATAGAAAGGATATCTTCAGCACATTCATGTCCAACCGAAACATCTATATTTATTTATTTTTTCTTGTCTTATCTCAATTATCGTATAATTTTACAAAAAAGAACCTATGAAATTGTCAACATCTAGATTCTCTAGTTCAACCTAACGAAAATGAATCCCAGTGTTTGGATAGAAACTTCGAGATTATTCCTAACAAAGAGGGAATGAGGTATAAAGAATTTTCTGCAATGTTCTATCATTAATACTAGTTGAAAATGGTGGAATAGTTTCTTTTTCAAAGACTAATTACTTCAAACAATATAATGATCAATCTAAATGAATGTTTTTGTGTACATTTGGATACATTGGTTTGAGACCAAAGGATTTTGATAATATAATGTGAATGATAACATTAAATACATTGAAGCTGCATAATGTGATTACATTAAAGTTGATTTAGTTCAAATGATTGAAAAATAATGTTAAATGTTGAAAATATAATAATTTTAAAATATTTGTTTTCTCAGTAATTAATTGCTATTTATGTAATGGTGATAGAATTTATGTGAAAGAATTAGGTTTTATATTTCAAAAATATGTGTCTTAAAGCAAAGCTTTAAATGCAACTAATAAGTGACTCCACTATAACTTCCAAAAGTATTATTGTACAAAAAGAATTTTGCTTCATTCCAATTTTTTAAAAGCTTATTTTATAATAATACCTATTTAATAGTGGTGCAAATTTTTTGTGAATGTGGGCAATTATTGTTTTCATTGTTTCATCAAATATGTAAACATAGTATTGGATGGATTTAGCATTTACATTTTTAATAACAGTATATCATAAGACAAGTCTCTATCAGAAAAGTTTATATATATATATATATATATATATATATATATATATATATATATATATATAGAGAGAGAGAGAGAGAGAGATATATAGAGAGAGAGAGAGAGAGAGAGAGAGAGAGAGAGAGAGAGAGAGAGAAAATATATAACTATTAAAACAACATGATTTTAATGTCTGACAGTTTGATGTAATTATGGACAAGAAATTATGCAGCAATTTAATTGAGCTTAAATATAATATCCCCAATATACCAACTGGTTACCAAAAATGGCTCAATAATATTGTGTGTGTTTTTTTCTATTTAAAAAAAATCTCAATTCTATTTACCCTGTGACTGCCCAAATATTGCTGATGTAAATTGTTGCTTTGCTGTTATTTTCCTTGTCCATTTTAATTCTTATTCTAATTACTTTTGTTTTCGGAATCCACTGGCTAAAAAAGTGACAACACTGAATATTTATTTTTTAATACAGTGAGCTTCGTATCTGTACATGTAAACAAATCTTTCCCTATTATCATTATAATGAGTAAAATTAAACATAGAATCATATTAATTGAAGTTTAATATTATGTGTAAATACATTTTATGTTGCATTTCATCTGTATTCTAATATTATTCTCTCAGATTTAAGAAGCAACGGAGAGAAAAGCGAAGACATGATAGCCGACTTCGTACTGAGCGCTCTACAAAAAGAACCTTTTTAGTGAGGACAGTGACCAGTAGTCAACCAATCCCTACTACTACTTCCAGAAGACCAATTTTCCGCAAGCCAAGAAGACATTGACCTCCAAGAAATAACTCTTGGACATGGTGTTTGAAAAAGTAGTTCAAAACATATTCATCTGCGTTTAATTCACCCTTGATTTATCACTACAGTAAAAGCTCCTTATTCGCGCTTCCTTCGTTCGCGTTTTCACTATTCGCGGATTTAAAAAAATGCGACCCATTTCCTTTATTCGCGGCTAAAAATTTCTTAAGTACATAATAATAATAAAGGGATTCCAATAGATATATAATCCAATATTCTTAGTAAGTGCCTTCAAATGGATTAATAAAAAAAAGTAAAATAGATCTTATTACAACTTTGCCTAAAGTATGTTGTTAAATGCAAACATAGCCGAAATCGCGAATGGCATAGGACGAGATGGGTTCGAACAGATAGAATCAAGAGAGGAAATGTTAAATTCACATTGAAGAAAAGGCTTCAACAGGCGCTGGAAATGTGACATTTAATTTGAAAAATCTTAGTGAAGGTTTAAGAATGGCAGATGAGCTTCGCGATTTCTTTATGAACATTGAACCGTCTATGGAACGAAGCCTTATTTTTAAGAGGCAAATTGCTAATGCAACTGTTGCATATCTGTCTGAATTGAAGGAACTTTTAAAAACTGCCAAGCAAGAGAAAATTACAAAATTCTTCAAACCATTGCCTAAGCCTTAAGATAATTAATCAAATTGTTCAAAAACTTCAATTAAATTGATTTCATATATATATTATTTTGTCACCTAGGAACGTATCCCCTATAATCCCATATAAATTACCATTCCGTATTCGCGACATATTTACCGGGGCATATTAACATATACCCCACGAATAAAGAGCTTTTACTGTATTTATATCAAAACAGATCATGAGAATAATTTTATTTTCCATTGTAGGTTCTGATTTCTCTCCCCTTGTTCTTTATTTGTAGAAAGCAGGATGAATTAATTAGTTTTTATTAGCCCTTTTTAATTCTAAACTGTAGATCTCTATGATATGCTCAATTTTTTTTACATACTTTATGCTTAGTTTCAGTTGTAAATTACAGTTGTTTTTCACACTGTATACTGTCACAAAAATTTATTTTACTAAGTTGTAATTTTATATCTAAAATTGTAAATCATATATTGTACCAGATATTTTAATTGTTTCATATATATTATTTTTTTTATCCTTTCTGTAAACTTTGTTATTAAAAGTCGTCTTACCTAATTACTTTATATTTTTTCTGTGGCAATTTGTTCATTATAGCTGCAGTTCTGCACTATTGCTTGAAATTATTACTTTATTTTAAAGTTTTTTTCATTGTTTCCTAATTTACTTATTTTTCCATTGAGTGTTTATTGATAAATAAAAATAATAAAGTTAAGACAAAAACATGAATCAAAAAGTAAAGGAGGCACAGTTCAGGAACGTTTGTTAGGTAACAGATGAAAGCCTATGAACACACAAATGATTTTTAAGATTTAGAAGTATCAAAACAGGACTTCCATCAGAGTTTAGAGTGCAGACAACTGCTCTATTTTAACTCTCATCCAAAGTTCAACTTTTGTTATCACAGAAAAATTTAGAACCGCAAAAATTTCACCTGCAACAATCACAAAGTAACATAGTTAATTATGTAGACTGTAATGTAAAAAAAAAAAAAGAGAAAAAGTATAATTTTGTTTCCTAAGATTTTTTTTAATGAAAAAATTTTTAAACTGTTGATGGTTTGAATGATTTATTTCAGTTTTCTAAAAAGATAAAGAAATGCTAATTTTGAAAAATATTTTAAAGAATATAAGAGATATAGCAATACTTGGCAACAAAAAATCTTACATCTGGCTTTGGAATTTAAAAATATAGGCTACTTATGAGTAAAATAGCATTTTTAATTGAATTTATGAATGTAAATTAATATAGATTTTTTTCATAGCTCTTCTATTTTTGAAATGAGATATGAATGATTATAAATGAATCATGATCACAAACAATAAAAAAAATGGTTTTAAACAAAACATTATAAATGAAGTGTGGCAATGTGTGCTACAAAAAATTAGTTGGAATTCAGATCTCAAATTTAATTTTACTAGCTCCTTATACTAGATATTTCTATAACCATACAAATTTCTTGAAAATGAACGTAAGGTTTTCTGAACTATATCATTTTAAAATGCAGAAGGAACATAATAATACCCCAAATCCTAGTAATTGTGCAAGTATTCAACTGCAGTTATCCCAGATTTTGAAATCAGTGCTATTTTTGAAAAGAACTTGCTTAAAATTAACAGCAATGCATGTTTTAGAATTTTGAAGAATATTTTTTTTCGTAACATTGAAAGATGGTTTCACATTATTTGTCATTTTTTATACTGTTTTATCAGTTTTTCAGCAGTTCCATTATTCTTTTATAAAGGCATAATTTTTTTGAATAAATGAAAAAAATTATTTCAAACAAAAAATTTCTATAAAATTAAACTTTATTTTAAACCATATTAATTAGATGTATATATAACTTTCAAAACGAATGCATAAAAAATTCATTTATCTAACCTTATTTTTAATTACAGTATTCAAAAACTGAATTGAAGACATTAAAAAAAATTTGAAATGCGTAAAATTATTTTTTTAATATGAAAGAAAGAAAAAAAAATGTTTCTATACACCCCACTCGAGAAAAAAGATGCTTCTTTCTGGTTTCTTTAACTCATACATACACTGAAGTGACAAAAGTCATGGGATGACTGTTAATATCGTGTCGGTCCTCCTTTTGCCCGGCGAAGTGCAACAACTCGACGTGTCATGGAGTCCACAAGTCGTTGGAAGACCTCTGCAGGAATATTGAGCCATGCTGTCTGTATAGACGTCCGTAATTGTGAAAGTGTGGATGGTGCAGGAGTTTGGGCAAAAACGGACCTTTCGATGATGTCCCATAAATGCTCGATGGGATTCATATCGGGTGATCTAGGTGGCCAGATCATGCGCTGGAATTGTCCGGAATGTTCTTCAAACCAATCGCGAACAGCTCGTAACAACTAATATCGTGACTCATCTGACCACGCCACGGTTTTCCACTGGTCTAGGGACCAGTCGATATGCTCACGAGCCCAGGAGAGTCGCTGCAGGCGATGTCGTGCTGTCAGTAAAGGCACTCGAGTCGGTCTTCTGCTGTCATAGCCCAAGGAAGACAAATTTCGCCGCACAGTCCTATCGGACACGTCCCTCGTACATCCCACATTGATTCCTGCTGTTATTTGACGAAGTGTTGCGTGTCTATTAACATTGACCATTCTACACAGACATCGGCGGTCTCGGTCGTTAAGTGCAGGTGGTCGCCCACTGCGCTGTCCATGATGGGATGGGATGCCTGAAATTTCATACTCTCCGCACACTCTTGATACTGTGGATCTCGGAATGTTGAATTCACTAACGATATTCGCAATGGAATGACCCATGCGTCTAGCTCCAACTAACATTCCACGTTCAAAGTCTGTTAATTCTCGTCGTGCCGCCATAAATCACGAAAAACCTGTTCACATGAATAACTTGAACACAAATGAAAGCTCTGGAAAGCGAACTGCGCATTTATACTTTTTCGCTGCGATACTACTGCCATCTGTATATTTGCATATTGCTATCCCATGACTTTTGTCACTTCAGTGTAAACTGTATCTATTAGCCAAGCTCTACATATTAAAATTAACATACTCCCAATAACAGCTCCCCCTCAGGGGCTCACCTACTATAGGTGAGTACGGGTGTCCCAATTCCGAGGTACCCAGGGATCTTTACTCCCTTTTTCAATTTATTCTCCTCTACGCCTTCTGCTGTCTGCTTGATCCTTCTATCCCTCCAGGGTAGACAAGGGAGCTCTCCATGAGCAGCTGTCGCCACTCTGTTTGCTTCCTATTTCTCATGGACAGCAAATACCCCCACCTGTTGGCCGTGCGTGGCGACCCATAAGACGGATGGTACATTCCGGTCCCCGGTGTATCAATTGGCTGGTATCCTAGTCATCTGACTGGTCTTCTCAAGGGGCTCAGGCGAAGGGTTCACCTTCTGGGGCTCTGCTTTATAGGTGGTAAACGTTCCTGGAAGTAGCCGTTAGCGTATAGGTTTCAGCTAGCAACAAGGTGGATACTGAGGCTGGGAATTCCCAGAACAATTGCCTTCCTTTGTTGGGCTCCGTGGAGGGCTGTGCCGTTGGATCCTGAATTCCTTTTTCCATGCTGCATGGGTGCCAAAGGCTAACTTCGTCCCTTACGTGGGCATGTCACTTTTCAAAACCAAATAACACGTTTTGACTGTTTTTTCTAATCAAACGTATTTCCACAAATAATGAAACTTTCGAGAATGTCTCACCTTTTCTTGTTCAAAAAGCTATTTCTGCTACCGTTGGAGATGTTACATCAATAAAGAAAATTCGCTGTGGAGATCTACTTGTAGAAGTTAGTTCTATGAAACAGGCGAAACAAATTATGAAAATTAAAGCTTTAGCTGATATAAAAGTAACGGCGGAACCTCATAAAACTCTTTAATTCTTCTAAGGGTGTCATAACTCTTGGAGAACCTTTTAACGTTCCTTTAGAGGAAATCACATACGAATTTAAACCACCGGGAATTATAAATGTGCGACGCATTTTCCTACGAAGGGATGGACAGCTCATGCCAACGAAGCATTTGATCTTGACCTTCAGATCTCCAAAACTTCCTGTTTCTATTAAGGCAGGATATATTAACTGTATAACCGTTCGTCTTCAATAACCACCACGGATAGCCTTTGACATATTTATTTATAGACATTCACTAAACACATTCACAAACAGTTATATAACAAAAGGGACAACACTTACACGACGAACATAACGAAAACAATTAAGACATTTATGAAAAACAAAAGACAGTCCTCAATCGAGACGCTCTCTCTATGTTGGCTGGAGGTCGACTGTTGTATATCTAGGTGGCGCTGACGTTCCCCATAGTTCCGTTATATCCTCCCCCTCTGACTTCTTCGGGGCCGTCTCGGCAAGAAGTCTTGGCCGTTCTCTTTTTTTAAGAGGAGCTACCCGATCTGATGTTTGAAACTTATTTCGTTCTTGATAAGGTTTCAAGGCTGAAACATGATATTTACCGAGAATTTTGTCTGGTTCATTGGGATCGGCAATATCGTAAGTTGTTGGCGACCTTGCAGTCACTATCATATAAGGACCGTCCCGTTTAGGCATGAATTTGTTAGTTTTCTTCAATGAGCCTTTGCTAACAGGGTGGAGAGTAACCCAGACTTTGTCACCATGAACAAATTTTGGAGTATCTTTACGTTTCTTATCAGCATACCGTTTTTGTTTATCTTGGTGTTTCTCAAATCTTTCTCGTACTTGTTGTACAGTTCTTGCGAACCTTTTTAAATATGGTGTAATCTCAGGAACGAAGTTGTCATTTTCTATTACGGCTTTTATGTCGTGTTTGACATCATCTATAGTTCTTAGGTCACGTGCGAATTGGAGAAATGCAGCAGAGTGCCCAGTTGAATCACTCTTGGCGGTATTCAATGCAAATCTAATCATGGGCAGTTTTTCTTTCCATGCCTGGTGGTCATTGCTGACTAGTATTGCCAAACGAGGCTTGAGATCTCTGTTCTTTCTTTCAACAGGGTTTGATTGTGGATGATAGACAGGGGCAAGACTTTGGTCTATGTGCAATATATAACATAGCTGTTGCATGACAGCACTCGTGAACTGGGGACCATTGTCACTGATAACTTTTCGAGGTATACCGAATCGAAGGGCGACTTCTTCCAACATAGTCGTTGCACATTCTCTTGCAGTTGCTTCTTTTAGAGCAAAAAGTTCTACCCACTTCGTAGCACAATCTTGTACAATAAAAATCCATTTCTCACCAGTAGGTGCTTCTGGCAGAGGACCGAAAAGGTCAATAGAGAGAGTTTCGAATCGTTGGGCATAGATAGGAGTTTGAAGTAGCCCCGATGGTTTTTGATTAAATTCTTTGTAACGACAACATTCAACGCAGGTTTTGACATAATCTGCTATGTCTTTTCGCATTCCCACCTAGTAATATCTTTTAGCGATGCGATGAAAGGTACCCTCGGCTCCATAGTGCCCTGCCATGGGCGAGTCATGGTGCTCTTTCAGGATGTTGGCTTTCCTTTCTAGAGGCACTACCAATTGCGCTTCTTCTTCATCCGATTCAGGAGAGTATCGGTATAATACCCCCCCCCCTGTTCATGATATAGCCTCTTGCAGTCCAAGTTGTATGGTCAACTTCTTTCGCTGGACTCTCGAATGTTTCTATTATCTTTCGAAGATCATCATCTCTTAGTTGTGATTGACGCAAATCAGCCGGATTGGTGGTAGGAATTTCAATTGATATAGCGCAGATTTCACAAGACTCTGTACTTGGATGTTCACAAATAGGACGAGATAAAAGGTCGGCAATGAAATTTAGTCGATCAGGAATATATTTCATTGTCAGGTTGTACGACTGAATTTGTAGAGCCCATCTGGTGAGTCTACCAGTAGGTGATTTCAGTGACATCAACCACTTCAACGGTTGGTGGTCGGATGTTATATTAATGGACTGGTTTTCCACGTATCCTCTAAATTTGTCAAGTGCCCAAACCACTGCTAATGCTTCTTTTTCTATCGTAGAGTAGTTTTTTCCTGAAGAACTCAGCAGGCGGCTAGCATATTCAATAGGATGTTCGTCATCTTTCTCTCCCTGGAGTAAAACTGCTCCGATGGCAACATTGCTAGCCTCTGTTCGGATGACAAAAGGCTTCGTTCCATCAGCTTGTTTAAGAATCGGTGGGCTTATTAATTTAGATTTCAAATCTTGAAATGCCGTTTCTTGTTCTGTTTCCCATTTCCATACGGCCTTCTTCTTCGTTAAATCAGTAAGAGGTCTGGCTATTTGGGCAAAGTTTGGAATATATCTACGATACCAGAAACAGGTCTGAACAAAAGATTGTACTTGCTTCACAGTTTTCGGTGACGGCATGTTTGCAGTGGCAGCGGTCTTTTCTGGATCAACAGATACACCATCTTTAGTAATGTAATGGCCTAAGTATTTCACTTTTTCACAGCAGAAGTGACACTTTTCTCGATTGGCGTTCAGCTTGAATAACGATAGACGTTTGAAGACTTGTTCTAGGTCTGTAAGATGTGTTTGGAAGGTAGGAGACAGCACGATGATGTCGCCCAAATATGATAATGCCAGGACATCCTTCAGTGCGGAAAGTACTTTATTTATAAGTCTAGAAAACGTAGCTGGCGCATTACGAAGTCCGAAAGGCATTCATTTGAATTTATAAATTCCGGAGGGACAAGTAAAAGCAGTTTTGATTTGATCTTCTTCTGCTACATTTACCTGATGATACCCAGATCTTAAGTCAATAGTTGACATATAAGGGGTAGGCTTTGCTTCGTTCAACAAATCATCTATACGTGGCAAAGGATAAGCATCTGGAACGGTGTGGGAGTTTAGCTTGCGATAATCGATGCATAACCTATTTTACCATTTGGTTTGGGGATCAAGACCACAGGAGAGGCATAAGGTCTTTCGCATTCCTCTATAATACCTTTCTCTAGAAGAGAGTCAATTTCTTTTTTCAGCAGCTCTTTCTTGCTTGGGTTCATCCGATATGGAGGAACTGAAACGGGAGGACTATTTCCTGTATTGATGTGGTGTTCAATAAATGGCGTAGCTTCTTCCCCTAGCTGAAAATTATTCTCGTATTTTCTCAACAGATCATTGAGTTGTAGTCTTTCATGAGGACTTAGGTTTTGTCCCTCATCATCCCGCAAGTCGCAAGAATTCAATTCTATGTTTTTTACTGGCTCAGGACATTGTGCTTCGAGGTCCACTCCAAATGGATATACCTGAAGAGGGTTGTCATGGAAGGACCAACATCTATTCTTTAGGTCAAGGACGATGCCTGCTTTTTCAAGAAAGTCATATCCAAGGAGGGTTCTATTTCATTTCGATTTCGTCAGAATCAGAAATTTCGTTACAATGTCTCTTCCTTCAATATTCACGACTACCTCTGATGTGAAGGCTTGAGTTGTTGAGAATTGTCCATCCGCGAGGAACATGTTGATGGTTTTACTTGTCATCGGTACTTGTTTCTCCTGAAATATTTTATAAAGTCTTTCACCAGCAACCGTACTACTTGCACCAGTATCCGCACATACGCGAGCTCTTTGTCCACAAATGGTGATGTCGATATAAGTGATAGTTGTAGGCATATCTACATGCGTAGCAAGCATTTTCAAAGAGTTTGCTTGGAAATCATTTCGTCTGGTAGGCGTTGAACAGTCGGGACATTTTGATTTTATAAATCCTGGTTTACCGCACCCATAGCAAGTCAAAGGAGGGCGGTTATCTTGTCTTTGTTGCTTCTCGACTCGATATGGAAAGTTTTTACTAGTCGTTCTTTGTACATCTTCTTTGGTTCTGGAGGGATAAATAGATTTCAATGGAAAGTTCTGCTTCAAATGGGGTTGATTTTTATTCTTCGTGTTTTTAACACGAACAGCTTCGTAATCGTCTAATAACTGCACCAGTTCAGATGATGACTTAATTTTTCCCCAACGATCGACGAAGTGTTCTTTGACATCATTACTAACTCTTCGTTTCAATTGATCTGTAAGAACAAGGTCTTTCAGCGATTCGTAATCAAAAACTGCAAGGCTCTGAAGCCATTCTTCTAGGTAGTTTCTTAACTCATACACAAAGTCTTGCCATAAAGTTCCAGTTTGTTTTTGGTGAGTAGTCAGCTTGATTCGGAATGCTTCAGCATTTAACTTAAATCGTTGAAGTAGAATTTTCTTTATATAAGTATAATCTTCTAATTTTTCCTTGGGTTCTCGCAGAATTATTTGTGAAATGTTAATGGGAAGAAGAGGTAGGAGGTGCGTTATGTAGTCTTCTTCTTTCACGCGAACTTTCTAACATTGTCTTTCAAAAATTTGCAAATAGGCTGCAATGTCAGAAGTCTCTGTGAAGTTTGGAAGTAAATATTGGATTTGTTCACTTGGTACAACATTTAAAGTGGAGGAACCGTTAGAAGGATTTGATCTAGCGGCTGCAAGATTTACTTTTAATCGTTCCGTTTCAAGTATCAATTCTTGTTCCTTCCTTTTGAATTCTTCTATATCTTTGCTTTCCTTTTCTTTTTGCTGCCTAGTGTCGACAATAGTTTCTAAAAGATTTTTGGTGAAAGTTTCGTCATAAGACGTGGATTTGATTATTAGATCTCGCAAATCAACAACACGCATAGAATCATTTGCTGTTTGACCTAATTCGTACGCGAGTGTTTTTAGATCCTCTTGCTTTGCTTTTGCAAGGTAAGCCATCTTGGAATGAGGGGTCAGAGGGGAGGATAAATTGGCTTGGTAATTACGGAAATTTGATATAAAATGTCCTAAAACTATTTACATTCACATACAAGGAATATGCATTAAAACTAAAATAAGAAAACTTTTGGCGAGTTCTAACAAGGTTCAGCACAAAATTAATATCTAATCATATACGAAAACAGATGTACATCAAGAACAAGAACAAAATTTCAACACTTTTGGTTATATACTTTTGTCGTAACATACAATTATAAAAATTTTACTACATTATGTTCTTTAACTTTATACAAAAGTGATAGAAAAAATTGAATGTATTTTCAACTGAAACATTAACAAATAAAATTTAATACACAAAATGGAATCAATGTTTGAAAAGAAATTTTAAAAAAATTATTGTAGTTGAATTTCAATGTGGATCACATAAAAATGTTTAGTTTCATAGTTTAAAATGATTATCAATTGTATCTTTGAACAGATTGATATAATACTTATAAACAAAATTAATTAATATCAAAAGTGGTACAATAGCAATTTAAATTGAAAGTGCTCAGACAATTAAACTCTTAACTTAATACTCATCAAAATAATATCGCTTGTAAATTTTCGTTACAACCAGGAAATTGTTAATAACACATTTACTAAAATGTCGTTTACTAGAAATGATAACACAAAACATGTACTATTCTTTATTCTTATAACTTTTAAAAGAATTCTCGAAGTATTGTGCAAAATCAAAACAGAAAAAATATTCATTAAGGCAA
>JAPMOQ010005882.1:175942-185979 GCA_026543055.1 Argiope trifasciata
ATATTCGTTTCCGATAATGTGAAACAGAGCAGAGTTGTTCTCAAAATGATTTCCGGCGTGATTAACCAATAAAGATCATAAAACAATTTTCACAGACAGCATGATTCATATTTATTCACGATTATATTCGGAAGTAGCAAAACAAAATAAAATAAAAACGGCAGACTTATTCATAAAATGTGACGCCAACACATCTGCGTCTACGATTCTATTTTTAGAACTGAGAGGAGGGGGAAATAATTTCCGTTCTGAGAATGAGAATCGAAACTCACATATTTAAATGTATCAATTTGTTCAACATACATTATATAAAATAGATACTTAGTGAAAAAACTGTGGAGGATGTAATAATCAATTTAAAATACACACAAACAACAAAAAAATCAAATTTACAACTCTTGATTAAGAAAGCCGTTGCTTTTTCTAAAATGATTTATGTAAATTATAATTACTTTTACTGTAATAAGTGAAAAGTATTTAAAAATAAAAATAAACAATAACATAAAAGATACTTATCAAATTCTTTTTGCGATAATTAGTGGTATGCTAGCAGCACACGACAATATTCCAGAACATGGGAATCACTTTGACCGGTAGTCAATCTGAAAACAAAAGTGAGCCGACATGCTAGCAGCACACGACAATATTCCAGAACATGGGAATCACTTTGACCGATAGTCAATCTGAAAACAAAAATGAGCCGATCTCCAGCAACTAAACTTAAACTCGGGGTAAAAGCTTTTTAAAATCCAAATTGGGATTCCTAACATATTTCACTGGTCCAAAACGTTGGGCGCCAGAAATTATATAACCGTTCGTCTTCAATAACCACCACGGCTAGCCTTTGACATATTTATTTGTAGACATTCACTAAACACATTCACAAACAGTTATATAACAAAAGGGACAACACTTACACGACGAACATAACGAAAAGAATTAAGACATTTATGAAAAACAAAAGACAGTCCTCAATCGAGACGCTCTCTCTATGTTGGCTGGAGATCGACTGTTGTATATCTAGATGGCGCTGACGTTCCCCATAGTTCCGTTATAACTGCCCAGTCAGGCCATATATCCTCACACCTTTACGTTGTTTTCGTTGCCAGCGTTTTGGTCATCCGAAAACTGCTTGTCGCGGGAAACTTGCTTGCGCCCGCTGTGCGGAAGTCGGACATGATAACACTGAGTGTAAGGAAACAGAAATGTGTGTAAATTGTAAGGGCAATCACACTTCCTATTCTCGGTCTTGCCCTATCTGGAAATTTGAAAAGGAAGTCATTGAGGTTAAATTCAAGGAACAGATATCTTATCTTGAAGCTCGACGAATTGTCAAAGCTCGTACAACGACGTCTGGTACCATTTACGCTTCGGCAGTGAAGAAGGCCCTTGTTAACCGAAGTACGCAGTATGAAATAAGGGATTTTCCTCCTGATACTGATACTTCTGATACGATTAACTCAGAAAAAGTTAAAGCTCAACGCAAGAAGCCTTCTAAAGGTGAAAATTCTTTAAAGCTTAAAATTTCTATGTACGGTTTTCCTCACAAAGATTTGGCAAAGACATTCAAGAAACAATAAAAAAAATCAGTCTTTAGCACTAGGTATTGCGGAAAAAGGCCTTGTACACAAAGATTTTCCTTCTTTGTTCAGTGGTATTCCGAAAAGCTTTGATATGATGAACTTGGATCCCTCGGAGCAGGATGCGGATCTTAAGATGAGTTGCGTGGCTTCCCCAACCCCTAATGTCTCTATCTCCAATTCTTTTTCGTCTCAAAATTCTTAATGGGTACATTTCTCATGGAATTGTCGCGGCATTCGTTCAAGATTGTGGACATTAAATCTCTCATTAACAAATTTCATCCCATTTGTTATACTATTCAAGAAACTTTCTTGAAATCGGATATTTCTTTCAAAATACGTGGTTATAAATAGTGTTCGTCAAGATGACTCATTTACTTCCGGTGGAGTCTGCATCTTGACTTCAAATCTTTATCCACTGCTCACCCCTTCCACTGAGGCCGCGGTAGCCTGGTTGGTAGAGCGTCAGTCTCGTAACCGAAAAGTCGTGGGTTCTGTCCTCGTCTCGGCCAAAGACCGCCGTGTTGGCTAATGGCAGTTGGGGCACGTTAAATATGTCGAGACTGGAAAGTCCTCCAAGTTCCCATAACAAAACGATACCTCTGGGGGTACTGAATCAGGAATGAGTCGGTCTCTGATTTGGATGTAAATTCTGACTTGCTGATGGAAGGATGAATTCGACCACCCCCTAAAAAGGGTTATGTCGTGTGTGTGAGCTAGAAGTCAGACTTCTGCCCTCTGGGTGCTCAGGGGTCTTTACCCTCAGAAGCTACTGCACCCCCTTTCCGTGCAAAAACACGGACACGACAACAACAACCCCTTCCACTGCACACTTCCTAGCAAGCTGGGACTGTTCAAGTCCGCATTAAATCTCTGATTACAATATGTTGAATTTACTTGCCACCACATGACAATGAAAGTCAACAGGATTTTGACAATTTGGTTGACCAACTTCCGTCACCTTTTGTAATTCTTGACGATTTTAATGGGCATAGTCATTTGTGGGGTTCGGAAAATACAAATACTCGTGGGCGACAGATCGAACAGTTTATTAATAATAACTGTCTCTGTCTGCTCAATAACGGTGAAAAAACTCATTTTCATGAACACGCATGTACCTTCCATAGTGTTGATCTGGCCCTTTGTTCTGAAATACTACCTTTTTTGAATTTGACAGTTGAAGAAGATATGTAGCGATAGCTATCACTTTCCCTTAATAGTCTCCTATGCTTACAATAGCGGTGCGACTGCTTGTCCTCTGCGTTTTCTGTTTCAACGAGCATACTGGAATTTATTCTCACAACATGCCTATATAACTGAGACCATGGTCAATACTACAGATATAACGGAAGCAGTACAATGTGGCATTGACACAATAATGAATGTCACTAATAATACGATTCCAAAGAGTTCTCCACGCCTACGAAAATTTCGCAGGCCATGATGGAATGAGACTTGTCGCGACAGTCGAAGGAGGGAAAAGAAATTGTGGAAAATTTTTAGAAGATGCCCAACGACTAAAAATCTGATTGCGTTTAAACGTGCCAAGGCCACTGCTCGTCGCATTCGCCGTCGTAGCCAGAGAGAATCCTGGATTAATTTTGTTTCTCCTATTACATCTGCTACATCCACTAAGCAAATGTGGGACAAATTGAAGGCTGCTAATGGAATGTATCGGGAATTTCACTTTCCTATATTAAATAAAGAAAATACCAAATACACTGCTCCATTAGATATTGTCAATATTCTTGGACAAGCATTTAAAGAAATTTCCTCACCGAATTTTTATAGCTCTAATTTTATGGCGACAAAGTGTCGCGCGGAGCAAAGGCATTTGCAATTTAATACTCATAATAGCTTTCCTTACAATTGCGAGTTTAAGATGGATGAATTAAAATCAGCTTTGTCTCAAGCACATGACACCACTCCCGCGCCTGATGAAATCACATACAGCATGCTTCGTCAATTGAATACCACTTTCCTTCCTAATCTGTTGAAATTATTAAACAGAATTTAGACTGAGCAGAAGTATCTTTTTCAATGTTACGAAGCGATTGTAATTTCTATCTTAAAACCGGACTAAATCTCGTCGGATCCTCTGAACTACAGGCCAATAGCCTTAACTAGCTGTTTGTGCAAAATCTTAAAGCGTATGGTCAATTGCCGCCTTCTGTATGAATTGGAGAAACAAGGTCTCATTCCCCCAATGCAGAGTGGTTTCCGTAGAGGACGATCAACTTTTGATAATATGATCCTCCTGGAGATTCATATTCGCAATGCCTTTGTTCGGAGAAATCACCTTGTATCGGTTTTCTTCGACGTCAAAAAGGCGTACGATCGAGTTGGTGCTATGGCATATTTTCAACGCTTTTAACCTAGGTTTTAGAGGAAACATGCCCATTTATTTTTTAAAAAAACTTTTTATCTCGTCGAATTTTTCGGCTTCGCATGGGAAATTTTTATTCTCTACATTTTAGTCAATCCGAGGGCGTGCCACTGGGCAGCGTCCTCAGTGTTACACTTTTTATCGTTCATTTTAGCCAGGCTCTCAATAATTTGGCACCTTCCGTTCATGGAAGTTTCTATGTTGACGATTTGCAGATCTCCTTCGAAGGTAGTAACATGCGTTTAATAGAAAGACAGCAACAGAATGCAATTAACAAGCTACTGCTTTGGTGTGATAATAATGGGTACACTATTTCTCCTGAAAAGAGTCGGTGTGTCCACTTTTGTAGGAAAAAGGGCATTCATTTAGATCCAAATGTTCATGTTCGCAATATCCCTATTCCAATCGTACCTGAAATACGTTTCCTAGGCGTTATTTTTGATCAAAAACTTACCTTTCTCTCTCATACTTTATATTTACGGAGGAAATGAGAAAAATCTTTGAATATCCTAAAAGTGCTCTCCAAAACCTCTTGGGTTGCAGATAGAACCTCTCTTCTCTGTATCTACGAGGCAGTCTTTCTTTCCCGTCTGGATTATGAATGCATGGTGTATGGTTCCGCTCGTTCATCTGTTTTACGACGATTGGATACCGTCCACCATTCTGCCTTGCGTATATGTTCAGGAGCTTTTCGTACTTCACCCATAGAAAGCCTTTATAATATATGTCACCAGCTACCGTTGCATCTTAGACGTAAGAAAGTTTCATCCTTATATTTTTTAAGAGTAATGTCTGTTCCGAATCATTCCATGTCAAGTAAAACTTCCAGTTAGTCTTCGCAGACTCTATGCTGCTCGCATTTCTCACATTTTGCCTTTCATCGAGAGATTCAAAGATTTTCTGCACGAGTCGGAACTTGATGATGTTTCTATTAAGTCAGCCGATTTGTCGTTCTTCCCTCGGGATGTGCCACAGCTTTCCTTCTTGAATCCCTTAATTGGATTTGATAAATCCACATCAGCGTCAGTAGTTTTCAAGCAGCTATTCCTATATCGTTGTTGTCAATATTCGTCTTTCACATCAGTTTTTACAGACGTCTCGAAGTCGGATGGTTATGTCGGTTGTGGCATTATTATTCCATCCAAGACGGTGAGCTATCATTTGCATAATTATTGTTCTATATTTACTGCTGAGTTGTTGGCGATTCTTTGTGCGCTTCGGGAAATCTCCTCTGGTAATCAACGCAATTTTATTATATACACAGATAGCATGAGTGCTTTAGAAGCACTATGCTATTATAAAAATCGGTTGTATTAATTTGCCCTAGAAATACTAACCACTCTGCACTCTCTCAAGAATAAGGGATTTAACATAATTTTTAGCTTTGTCCAAGTCGTGGGAATATATGGTAATGAAGCGGCTGATTATGCAGCAAAAACGGCTACTTCTCTTTTGTCACAAGAATTGCCATATGGCGATGCAAAGAGAGCATTAATTAGACATATTTTTTCAACTTGGCAGCTGAGTTGGGAACTGCATATCCATAATAAATTGTATTTCATCAAAACTTCCATTGGATTGCGGCCAGTCCTCCCTATAAGAGAGTTCGATGTCAAATTGTTTCGACTCCTTATAGGAGAGAGGCGTCCAACTCAATTTTGCAGAGGGCCATATATTAAATTTTGAATTCGTAGGTGGGCCATATGGAAAATAAAAAAAGGAAACGTATTATTATAACATTTTATTTATTAAATTATATAAGTATATAATATATGATTGTTAAAAATCATATCAAAGTTATAAAAGATGGTAGGTAATTATGTTGAGCTCGAGGATCCAGATACCTGACTTCTCTTGTTTTTGACAAGCTCATTGATGTCAGGTATCATATTCGTTGTAGTTATTTTAAGAATTGATAGGAGATGTTCATTCGTAAGTCTTGTGTGATGTTTGTTCTTATTTATTTTCATGACGGAAAACATCTCACATAAATAGGTGTTACCAAACATGCAGAGAATGCGTGCAGCATGCTTTTTTAATCCCGGGTAATTATCCAAACTCTTGAAATATTGTGTATAAAATGTAAGAGCGTTAATGTCATTAAATTTGTCTTTCAAAATACTGTCCGATTGAAGGTCTATCAACTCCATTTGCAAATGAACTGGTGCCTGTGAAGCTTCAAAATTGAAGGGATTGTTGAAAATTGGGAATTCCATTTCATTCATTTTGTGAAAGTCTTCAAAACGATTGTTGAATTCCGTAATCAAATTTTGCAGAAGTTGAGAATATTCTACCAATTTATTTTGGTTCACTGTACCAAATGATTTTAAATGAGGGAAATGGTCCAACATTTGATTTTTTACCTGATTTTCCAACAGCCTCAATTTTGTTTCAAAGGCTTGAATATATGAATCCATTTGAGTGACAATCAGATTTTTACCCTGTAACTTAATATTCAGATGAGTCAAGTGTTTATTCATATCTACCAAAAAGGCACAATCAATCCATCCGTCATTTTCATAATCAATTGGTTTGCCTTTTTCTAACATGAAAGCTTGAATAGGGTCACGTAATGCAAAAAATCTTTCTAAAACTACTCCTCGACTGAGCCAACGACTTCGGTGAAATAAAAGACATTAGAAAACTTTTCGTTTAAATATTGTAAAAATGGCCTGAACTGTCGGTGATTTAGTCCTCTGCTCCTTATAAAATTAACAATTTCAGTTATAGGTTGCATGACATGGTCCATTTTTAAATGTTTGGATGCCAATGATTCCTGATTAATTATACAGGGAAATCCCACAAAATTCTCTAATGTTTTCTGTTTTAATTTAATTACAACGCCCGAATGTTTGCCAGCCATGGCAGGAGCACCATCCGTAGTTGTGCTGCTAAGTATATTCCAGTCGAGTTTATATTCTGCTATCAAATGCTCAATTGCAGAATAAATATCATTTGCTGTTGTAGTAATTGTCAATGGAACGCACTTTAATAGTTCTTCAGTTATTTCAAAGTTACTGTTAATGCCTCGTATAAAAACAGCAAGTTGAGCAGTATCAACAGTATCAGTGCTCTCGTCAACAGCCAGTAAAAACTTTGTAAATTCCTTAATTTTCTCCTTCAGTTGAAGAACCAAATTTTGATATAAATTATTTATTCTTGAAGCAACAGTGTTTCTTGAGAGCGAAATATTTTGAATTATTGACTTTTGAGATGGAAATGAAACATTGGCAACTTTCAACATACAGTCTTTAAAAAAATCACCATCAGTGAAAGGTTTTGATCTTTTCGCGATTTCTAATGCAATAATAAAACTTGATTTCAGGGTATCTTCGCTCTCTGTATCAGCTTTATTAAACATCGAATGTTGACCTTGAAGTTTAGATTTTAAAGATGACAATGTGTCGATTCTTATTTTTTTAGTGTAACAATCGAATTTTGACTTATGATTCGTATCATAGTGTCTCTTCAAATTAAACTCCTTACAAGCAACAACTGTTCGATTACAAATCAAACACAGTGGTTTACCTTTTCATTCTATGAAAAAATATGCAATTTCCCATTTAGACTGAAAAACTCTGCACTCACTATCAACTTTACGTTTTTGTGACAGTATGCCAAAGTCGTAACTATTATGGGACTCGACACAACAATTACGGATATCGCACGCGCATGGCACAAACAAATGCACAATACCTTCACAATCCACTACTTCGCAGTATAATTAAAATTCTTCTCCAACCGTATCGCTTCGATTACTCGACTCAACTGACTCACATAGCGCTGACGCACTCGTTTTATATGGTTAAGGAAGGTTCTAGTCTAGACTCGAAGCGAGTGGAAGATTCTATCGTTCTCGACAAAAATAAAAGGATATTTCCGCTTGCTGCTAAGAGATGGCGATACTGTCTTTCTCTCGCTTTCTTGGCACGCGCTGTCCTTGAAATTACTTATAAACATCCGTAGACTTGAGAGTATGAGAATTTAAAACATCCGTAGAGAAATCGAATGAAGTTTGAAAGCTCTAAAAAACCATGATTCTTCTTTCTGTGATACATTGCGATCGCTGGCCTTATTGATACGGCCCAGGGGGCGGAAGCGGCCCACCGGCCGTATCTTTGACAGGACTGGTATAGGACACAAACATTTCACACATAAGCACCTCATTTTTGGAGAAAGCGCACCCATATGTTCCACTTATCATGCTAATGTTACTGTTAAGCATATTTTGATAGAATGTCCTTGTTTTAATTCCCATCATCAATTTTTTTTAAATTCCTTATCTGTTACCTTGCGTGACTTGATGGATGAAACATACCATCCAAATCTTTTTAATTACTTGAAAGCTATTTGTTTTTTATAGTATATTTGATAACCTATTCTCTTTGCTTACATTGGGAATTTTCGAGCAATTTTGCCAATTTTACCTGTCTTACGTTAAAATCGTTCTTTTTTAATACTCATGTGTTCGATACATTTCATGTTGTTTCAATAACTTACGTCTGCCTTTAAAATCGTGTTGTTTTAAATGTCTCTTCTAATTTTACCATATGCTTGGCGCAGTTTGGCCAAGTGCGGCTCTTGCGCCAATAAACCAAACACAATCAACCAACCAGTAACAGCTCATTTTGAATATGACGTGTCAATATATCAAAATTAATGTATAAAAATAGACTTATTGAAAAGCTTTTCTGATATCTTCTTTTATCAAGATATATAAATTGGAAGTAAAATTATAAAAAATTTAATCCATTACATTTTTAAAGTACTATATACTACATCCGAGCACCTAGCTTAATGTCGAGGAAGGATAAGCTGGATAACAAAAAGGCGGATAGGCTTTAGTTCTATAAACTCATTTCTTTGCTCAATACCAAAAGATAATGTGTTTATACCAAAACTCACAGTTATAATATATATTAGTTCACTTCTTATCGAGTACTATAGCATCCATTCATCTCAAGCCGAGTAGATTGTGAAAGCGGCCCTGCAAATTTAAAATCAGTTACCGTTTTTGCTGCTACATAGTCACTGCATAGTATGGAATTTCCTCCACAGTCACTACAACATATTTTCATCTGTCATTCATTTTAGAAATTTTCACTGTTACATTATATTACTCAAATTACATAACTACGCACGGACACTGTGCAATTATAATCAGAAACAGCAACAACTATTGAAGTTCATTACACACTAACAAGAAGCAGAATGCTCCTGTTTTCCTATTATAACTCGAAAAGTTCACATGGCACTTAGTAAGATCATATCACATGCTTGCCTTGACATTGTTGTCAATGCAAACTTTGCTTTCCTCATTTAATTAACCCCTCAGGGGCTCATCTTCTTTAGGTGAGTACGGGTGTCCCAATCCCGAGGTACCCAGGGATCTTTACTCCCTTTCGGTTTAATCTACCCTCCGTCTTCTGCTTTTGGATGTCTTTTTTCTTTCCCTCGAGGGTAGGCGAGGGAGCTCCCCATAAGAAGCTGTCGCCACTTTGTTTGCTTCCTGCTTCTCATGAACAGCAAATACCCCCACGTGTTGGCCGTGCGTGGGGACCCATTAGACGGGCGGTGCACTGTGGTCCCCGGTGTACCAATCGGCCGGTAACTATCAACCTGAGTTGCTAGTCTGCTAGGGATCAAGCGAAGGGGTTACTCCTTGGGCTTGGCGTTAAGGGTGGTCACTGTCCCCGGGGGTAACTCTTAGCGTATAAGCTCTGGTCAGCATTATGGCAAGTGCCGAGGATGGAAAATTTCCAGAGCCGGCAACTACCGTCCCTTGTTGGGCTCCGTGGTGGGCGATGCCGCTGGACCTGAATTACCCTCTGTGTCCTATGGGTTCTCTTTCAAACGTCGTCGAAGCCAAATCTAGTACTCGTTGCATGGTCATTCATGCACCTAACACTTTTCATGCCATTTCTCCTTTCCTCATTAATAAACTTGTTTTATCTGCTACTGGTGAAGCACAAAATATAAAAAAGTTACGCTCTGGTGATTTACTTCTACAGGTATCCGAGAAACAAGCATTGCAAATCAGTAAAATGACAACTCTGGGTTCTTTCCCAATA
>JAPMOQ010005882.1:185989-225630 GCA_026543055.1 Argiope trifasciata
AAGCATTGCAAATCAGTAAAATGACAACTCTGGGTTCTTTCCCAATAGAAACATCTGACCATAAAACAATGAATATATCACGTGGTGTCCTTTCTGAACCAAATTTTATAAAAGTTTCTGAGGCAGAATTTCTGGAAGAGCTAGGTGATCAAAATGTCTGTGCCGCTCGTCGCATTAATGTTAGACGAGGTGACAGACTTATTCCCACTCAACATGTTGTTTTGACATTTCAAACGCCTGTTTTGCCTAAATCTATCAAAGGTGGTTATATTAATTACAAAATTCGACCCTACATTCCCAATCCTCTACGATGTTTTAAATGTCAGAGATATGGGCATTCCCAAATCAGTTGTCGAAACAAACACAACATTTGTGGTAAATGTGCAGAACCTGCTCATGAAATGAATGCTTGCATATCTGATATCGAGAAATGTGTTAATTGTTCTGGCCCTCACGCTGCATTTTCCAAATCTTGTCCTAAGTGGATCCTAGAAAAGGAAATAATTTCCATTAAAATAAAAAAGAATATTACTTTCCCAGAAGCCCGAAAAATTGTGAATGATAGAACTCCAAAAGTTGGAGTTTCCTATTCATCTACTCTTAAATCTATTCAAAACACATCTTGCTCTCAAACTGATGCAAGCATTACCCACTGTCACTGTGTATTAACTAATCCAGCACTACGGGATTACCAGCCATCTACTTCCGCTCAAACACATGCAAAAATTACATCAGAAAATTTATTTCCAAAAAACCCAGCACCACTACTTCCTGGTGTTTCAAAAAAAGAAACTGCTAAAAACAGGAAGAAATTGAAATCACTGGCAACAAGATCTCTAGTTGCTGAAGATTTTTTAAAAATTAACACTTCATCATCCGAATTCTCGGATATGGAGTTGGATTCCTCTACTTCACTCAAGAAAAATCCGGCAGAGGGTATTAAGAAAAAGAAAAAACCTCCAGATAAAGAATGAATTTTATGGGTACTCTTTGTTCCTGGAATTGCCACGGCTTTCATAATAAAATATCTCATATTAAAGACCTCATTAACGAAACTCATCCCGTCTGCATAGCTCTCCAAGAAACCTTCCTGAAGCCACCAGATCTTGCAAAAATTCGGCGTTACAGCATTATTCGAAAGGACGTTAATTCTGATCGAGCATCTGGGGGTGTCGCTCTCTTAGTCTCTCATGACTGTCCATCGACTGTCATTTTTTTACACACGAATCTACAAGCAGTTGCTATACGAATAACGGTTCCATCTCTAATCACGGTATGCAGCATCTATTTACCACAGAATGCGCCTATAAACCAAAGAGACATCAATGCTTTATTAAATGAACTTCCACCCCCTTTAATTCTTGTTGGTGATTTTAATGGCCATAGCCCTCTCTGGGGTAGTGAGCCTGTTAATTGTCGGGGAAAACAAGTCGAGGAACTAATTGATTCTCATTCTTTTTGCCTCTTGAATAATGGGGAACCTACATATTTTCATAAACAAAATAAAACATTTCAGTCATTAGATCTTGCTATTTGCACACCATCTTTGGCTCCGAAATTTAATTTTAGAGTGGGAAATGATCTATTGGAAAGTGACCACTTTCCTATTTTCTTAGACCCCGTTTCTCCTAATAACTCTCTAATGCAACGCCCCTCTCGTTTCCTTTTCTGCATTAGCAAATATTACAAAATCAATGGTAGCGATTGAGGATATAAATGATGCAGTTGACGTAATTACTTATACATTAATTGCAGCAGCAGATTCAGCTAATCCAAATTCTGGAAACTACTTTCCGAAATACCGGAAGCCATGGTGGAACCAAGAATGCACTAAAGCTAAGCAAAGAGAAAAAAGAGCATGGAATAAATTTAGAAGGCAACCAACAACAAAAAACCTCATCACTTATAATAAATCAAAAAGTAAGGCGCGACTAATTAGAAGACGTAGCCAAAAAGATTGTTGGGTGAATTTTGTATCAAGCATTAAGTCTTCTGTCTCGGCGAAAGAAATGTGGACCAGAGTAAAGAAAGCTTGTGGGATATACCCTGAAATCTCTCTTTCTTGTTTAAAGGTAAACAACAAGGAAATTACAGACTTGCAAGAAATGGTGAATACTCTTGCAGAAGCTTTCGCGTCCGTATGCAATTCTAACAATTACACTAATACATTTTTTTCGATAAAACGTCAATCGGAACGAACCCCTCTACACTTTCATACAAACAAATTTCTACCATATAACTTGGATTTTACCTTTTCCGAGTTACAGCACGCTTTATCATATACAAAAGAAACAGCACCTGGTCCGGATGGAATCACGTATGCTATGCTTAAACATCTTTCTAATGATGCTTTGTTAAATATCCTGTTTATGTTTAACAGAATCTGGAGAGAGCATGTTTTTCCTATTCAGTGGCGTAACGCAATTGTAATTCCTATAACAAAGCCTAATAAAGATCCTCAAAATCCCGTGAATTACAGACCTATTGCGTTAACTAGCTGTCTGTGCAAACTTCTTGAGAAAATGGTGAATGCACGCTTGATTCACGTGTTAGAGACAAAGGAATTTATATCCCCCTATCAAAGTGGTTTCCGAAAGAGACGCTCCACTGTTGATAATCTTATAGCTTTGGAGACAGACATAAGAAATGCCTTTGTGCGGAGAAACCACCTGGTGTCTGTCTTTTGACATAGAAAAAGCTTATGATAGAGAGTAGAGATTTGGAATTTTAAAAGATTTGTTTCATTTTAACTTTCGTGGAAATTTACCTATTTTTATTTAAAATTTTTTAGCACGCAGACTCTTCAGAGTACGTCTGGGGAATACTTTCTCTGCAGCACATTGTCAAGAAGAGGGAGTACCGCAGGGAAGCGTATTGAGCGTGACTTTATTCATTATAAAAATCAATCAGATTTTAACTACCATTCC
The DNA here is from genome assembly GCA_026543055.1 of Argiope trifasciata. Classification (NCBI taxonomy): domain Eukaryota; kingdom Metazoa; phylum Arthropoda; class Arachnida; order Araneae; family Araneidae; genus Argiope; species Argiope trifasciata. Next base: position 188,917 of record JAPMOQ010005882.1, read on the forward strand.
ATCCACTGTACATAAAAACATCTATGTTGACGACCTGCAGATCTCCTGTTCTGCTAGGGATATGCGTTTTATAGAACGGCAATTACAAATTGCAATTAATAACATAGTAGCCTGGTCTGAAAGCAATGGTTTCACATTTTCTCCTCAGAAAACTGTGTGTATGCATTTTTGTAGAAGGCCACTACACCCAGATCCTGAATTAACACTAAATGGAAATCCTCTGACTGTATGCGACCAGCATAAATTCTTAGGTGTTATATTCGACAAACGCTTGACTTTCCTCCCCCATATTATGGACTTACGGAACAGATGTCTGCGATCGATGAATATTCTTCGAGTTTTGTCAAATACTACCTGGGATGCTGATCGCACAAGTTTGTTGAAAGTATATCGTGGCGTTATTCGCTCCAAATTAGATTATGGCGTTCTGTATACGGTTCTACTCGAATTTCTTATTTATCTCGCCTTAATTATGTTCATCATCAGGCTCTGCGTGTTTGCTGTGGTGCATTTAGAACATCCCCGATTAGTAGTCTATATGTGGAAACTTGTGAACCTTCGTTGTCTTTTAGACGGAACGTGTTGACAGCCTGTTACTGTTTCCGTATTTTATCGAATCGATCTCATCCTTTAAGGAGAATGGTTTTAAATAGTAGTCCATCTCCTCTGTTTAATGTCCGCAGATCTTGTATACTTCCTCTGGGAACTCGTATTTTTAAGTTCTTACCTGAAACTTACCGTAATATTGAAATTCAGATCGAGAATCCTTTTTCTATACCACCTTGGTGCGAAAATGATATTACTCTGCTTAATCCATTTCAAAAATTTTTAAAGCCCAATACACCTGACTTTATTTTTAGAGCGTTTTTTTCTTCTCATAGACATATGTACAGCGACTACATTCCGCTATACACGGATGGTTCCAAAGCTTATTATCACGTTGGTTATGCTTTTGCTTGTGAGAGTGTAGTTATAACGATTCATTACACCAATTTATTTCAGTTTTTACATCGGAGGTGATAGCTATATATCATGCTATACAATATATTGCTAAGAATATGCTGAAAAAGGTGATAATTTATTCCGATTCTTGGAGTGCCCTCCAAGCTCTCATTGGAAAATTGAACTATCATGCATATATTTCTGATATCAGGAATTTGCTTAAAGACCTATGCCAAAATGGTTTTGAGATTCTTTTCTGTGGGATTCCGTCCCATGTGGGTATCCAAGGGAATGAAACGGTGGATATGGTTGCAAAATCAGCAAAGGAATTCCAAAAGCAACCCATTCCCTATGCTAATGTACGTTCTGCCGTTCAAAAATGGCTTCTACAAAATTGGCAGAAGCAATGCCTAGAAACAGAACAAACAGAAAACAAACTACACGCAGTGAAACCTTTTATTGAACTTTGGTGTTCCTCTCTAAATCGCCGATGTGATGTTATTTTGACACGATTACGAATAGGACATTCTCGAATAAAGCATGAATATATATTCTTAAAGCAGTCTCCACCAACTTGTAGACGCTGTGGCGACAGTTTGACTATCCGACATATATTGATCGAAAGTCAGTCACTGGAATCGTTGCGTTTTAAGTATTTTTATTCAGTTGTTCCTTGTCTTCCGCTTTTAATCGGACAGAAACCGCATTTTAACATTTTCCTTTATTTAAAGGAAGCGGCTTTTATCAAAGAAATTTGAAATGATGATTCTTCATTATCGCTGTTCTAAATTTGTAATTTTCTATTTTAATATCTGTTTATAAAGATTTTAAAACACTTTTTAAGACGTAGTCCTCAAGTTTCCATCTAGTTACGGCGCAGTTTATCCAGAAAATGGATCTTGAGCCAGTGAAATGGACACTCACTCACTCACTCCTCATTTAATTATGATAAAAGAAAACTAAACCGAATTATCGCGAACTGGATACTTGGGAGTATACTAGAAATTTCAAATTTTCTTTTACAACTCATTGTAATTTAAAACATTATGCATCTTTTTAATTTCTTGTAGGGAAAACTTTCCTTTGAAGCTTTTTTTTTCATTCTGAATAAAGGAATGCCATTATATTTTTAATATTACTTAACAGTGTGAAGAAAAAAAAATATTTAAAAATTCTTGTAACTGTAAATATCAATTTAAAAGATGTTTCTCTTTAATGAATATGAAATTTTCTATTGAAATAATTCTTCTGATTCACTTAGCATAAAAAATGTAAAGTTGGTTCATTCTCCATGGCATATGCAACAACAAAGCACTAAATATTATTTTCAACTTTTCAAAATAAATAATAATTACAATAACTACATGATATCACACAGAGAAAGTTTTGTCTTTCATTTGAATGAGTACATGAATCTATAAATTTTGTTTTGCAGAAAATGCATTGTTACATAGATCACGTGCAAAAAGTTTCTAATTTGCATGACCTCGTAAATGAGAATTTAAACGAGAACGTTGAGAAAATTTTTTATTACAAATATCCCTAGCATTCGGCTTTTCTTTTGTATGTGTTCGTAAATGTATTCGTAAAATCATCTGTCTAGAAAATGTTTTATTGCAAATGGCACACATATATGGTTTTTCCTTTCTATGTGTCTTTAAATGAATTTTTAAATTAAACTGCTGAGAAAATATTTTATTACATAAATCACAAACAAATGGTTTCTTAATTGTATGTGTCCTTAAGTGTTATTTTAAACCAGATTGTTGGGAGAAAGTTTTATTACAAATTTTGCATATGTAAGGTGTTTCTTTTGTATGTATCCGTAAATGAATTTTTAAATACGACATTGCAGAAAATGCTTGGCTATACACATCACATACAAATGATTTTTTATTCGTATGTGTCCTTACATGTTCCCCCTCAGGGGCTCAACTTCTCCAGGTGAGTACGGGTGTCCCAATCCCGAGGTACCCAGGGATCTTTACTCGATTTAGTCTTACACTCCTCTACGCCTTCTGCTGTCTCCTGTTTTTCCTTTTCCTCGAGGGTAGGCGAGGGAGCTCTCAACGAGAAGCGGTCGCCGCTCTGTTTGCTTCTCATGGACAGCAAATACCCACACGTGTTTGCCGTCCGTTGCGACCCATTAGACGGGTGGTGCACTGTGGTCTCCAGTGTATTAATCGGCTGGTACCTAGTCACCTGAGTAACTAGTCTGCTAGGGATCAAGTGAAGGGGTTACTCCTTCGGATTGGCGTTAAGGGTGGTCACTGTCCCCGGGGGGGGGGGGTAACTCCCAGCGTATAGGTTCCGGCTAGCACTAAGGTGTATGCCGAGGCTGGAAAGGAACAGAGCCGGTAATTGCCTTCCCTTGTTGGTCTCCATGGTGGGTGGTGCCGTCGGGCCCGAATTCTTCGCAGTATCGTATGAGCGGGCTCTTCCAAACGTGGTCCCTTTAGTAGGCGTCGCATTATTCCTCAACCAGTTAATTTTGATAATCATTACGACAAGTTTTTCGTTATAAAACGTATTACAGAAAGAAATGAAACGTTAGAAACAGTTTCTCCATTTCTAGTTCCAAAGGCTATCGCTGCAACCGTCGGTGACATTACTTCTATTCACAAGATGCGGTCTGGTGATTTGCTTGTCGAGGTAAATTCTCGAAAGTAAGCCCTGCAAATTCAAAAATTGAAAGCATTGTCTATAATACTAGTCAGTGTCAACCCTCACTACTCGCTAAATGTATCTAAGGGTGTTATAACTTGTGGTGAAATTCTGAATCTTCCTCTTGACTTAATTGCAACGGAATTGAAATCTCAAGGTGTTACAGATGTCCGCCGTATTACTATACATAAAGACGGCAATTTAATTGAGACACAGCATCATATCCTAACATTTAAGTCACTAAATCTACCCTAATTCCTATACGTGGGATACATAAAACGACCTGTCAGACCTTATATACCAAATCCACTGAGATGTTTTGATTGTCAGCGTTTTGGCCACTCAAAGGCTAAATGCCGCGGGACCCTCACTTGGCCCGCTGTGCAGGAAAAGAACATGACAGTCAACAGTGTACCGCACAAGAAAAGCGCGTGAACTGCGGTGGGAACCATACATCTTTCTCTCGATCGTGTGAACGCTGGATTTTGGAAGAAGAAAATAACAGAAATTAAAATCAAGGATAACATCTGATATCCCGAAGCTAGACGAAAAATTCTAATACAGACGCCTAAGCCTGGTGTAACTTATGCGTCTGCACTCCAAAAATCTTTTTGTGCAAATTGCACATGCCACAATTGTAAGAAATCTGAAAAGGCCGCGAAGAAAACCTCGGAATCGGACACTGAAAAATCCATAGACAATACTTTAGACACTGACAAACAAATTAAACCACAAAACAAATCTAGGTCTCAAAAAGAAATGAAATTAAAGCTTGCAAAGCGTGGCCAAATGCAAAAAGATCTCTCTGTAAAACTGAAAAAGTCAAAAACCAAAACTTCTGTCGCTTTAGGACTAGCGGCACAGGGTTTAGCACATAAGGACTTGACGTCCTTTTTCGGTGGGAAACATAATAGTCCCGACCTTAAACTACATCCATCTGAAGATGAGGATGATTTTGAAATGAGTTGCGACGCTTCTGCAACTCTTACTGTTGCTCCTAATAATTCTGTGGCACATCTCTCTTAATGGGTACCTTTCTTTCGTGGAATTGTCGCGGCATTCGTTCCAAACTTCTTGACATCAAGGTTATTTTCAACAAATTCCATCTTGTTTGTTTTGGTGTCCAAGAAACCTTTTTGACACCAAACGTCCCATTAAAACTACATGGATACAATTGTATTCAGAAGGATGCAGGCACTAGAGTACATAGTTCTGGAGGTGTCTGTATCTTTACATCTAACCTTTACCCGAGCACACCTTTAACTATACATACATCTCTACAGGCTGTGGCTGTACAAGTTCATACCAGAGCACTGATTACAGTCTGCAGTATCTATTTGCCTCCTCATGATGCCATTAATCAACAGGTATTTAATAATTTGGTAGACCAGCTTCCAACACCATTTTTGATCATTGGGGATTTCAATGCACATAGTTCTTTGTGGGGTTCAGGAAATACTAACACTCGTGGGCGACAGATTGAACAGTTTTTAATTGATAACTGTCTCTGTCTGCTCAATAAGGATGACTAAACATACTTCCATGAACCCATACGTACCTTCCATAATCTCGATTTGGGCATATGTTCCCAGGAACTATTACCATTTTTGAATTTGACAGTTGGAGATGATCTCTATAATAGTGATCACTTTCCTCTAATTGTCTCTCATGCCGATACAGACCATGGAACTAGTCTGCCACAGCATTATCTATTCCAGCGAGCGGACTGGGATACTTTCAGACAATTATCAAAAATTACCAAGTCTATGGTCAGTACCATATGCGTCACGGAAGCCCTTCGAAACGTCATTGAATGCCTAATAAGTGCCGCTGACAAAACAATTCCTAAACGTTCCCCATGTCTTCGGAAATTCCGAAAACCGTGGTGGACTGAAGCCTGTCGCGATAGCCACAAACAGCAAAAAAAGCTGTGGAACGTCTTCCGAAGGTACCCCTCTACAGAAAATTTTATTGCATTCAAACGTGCCAAAGCCATTGCTCTTCGCAAAAGTCAGAGGGATTCTTGGATAAAATATGTAACATCTATTACACCTTCTACTTCAAGTAAACGGTTGTGGAGGAAAGTGAAGGCAGCAAATGGAGTCTATCGGGAATTTTCTTTTCCTGTTCTTAAAACTAGAAGTACAATTTACTCTGCCCCATGGGATGTCATTAATATTTTTGGGCAGATGTTTGCACAAAATTCCGCTGCTGATTCTTATAGTTCTTTTTTCACAGCAACAAAAAACGTGCAGAAAAACATTCTTTGAACTTTCATGCTCGAAAGCCTCTTCCTTACAACTGCGAGTTCAAGATGATCGAATTTACTTCTGCTCTATCTCAAGCTCATAATACTAGCCCTGGTCCAGATGGAATTACGCACAATATGCTTCGCCATTTGGATGAGGAATCGTTCTCTAGTCTCCTATATCTGTTTAACAGAATCTGGAGGGAGCAAAATTTCCCACACCAGTGGCAAGAAGCTTTTGTGTTACCCATTCTGAAACTGGGCAAAGATTCTGCTAACCCTCTGAACTACAGACCGATTGCCCTAACCAGTGTCCTTTGTAAGACTCTTGAGCGTATGGTCAATGCCCGACTAGTCTTTGAATTGGAGAAGAATGCATGCATTCCACCGGAGCAAAGTGCTTTTCGTAAAGGACGATCAACTATTGATAACATTGTCCAATTATAAATTCAAATTCGCAACGCATTTGTGTGTAGAAATCCTCTTGTCTCCATTTTCTTGGACGTAGAAAAGGCATATGACCGTACATGGCGCTATGGGATTTTAAAAAAACTGTATGATTTGGGTTTCAGGAGAAACCTTTCAAGTTTTATCGAACGTTTCTTGTCGACTCGTACGTTTCGAGTACGTCAGGGAAATCTTTATTCTGATACTTTTATTCAGGCTGAGGGTGTTCCGCAAGGGAGTGTCCTCAGCGTAACGCTTTTTATCCTATATTTTAGTGAGATTTTAAATATTTTGCCACCATCTGTCAGCGGGACGTTACATGTCGATGACTTGCAGATTTCTTGCCAAGGGTGTAACATGCATTTAATTGAGCGGCAGTTACAAAATGCTATCAATAAATTGGTGAGTTGGTGCGATGAGAATGGGCACAAACTTTCAGCTGAAAAGAGTTACTGTGTCCATTTTTGTAGAAAACGGAGCATTCATCCTGACCCTAATCTGTCAATCAGAAATATTACTATTCCAGTTATTGATGAAAGGCGGTTTCTAGTAGTGGTTCTCGATAGGAAACTTACTTTCCTGCCACATATCTTGCAATTGTGGAAGAAGTGCGAAAAATCTTTAAACATCCTCAAGGTCCTCTCTTGTACATCTTGGGGTGCTGATCGCACATCCCTCCTTCGCATCTACAAAGCTGTTATTTTATCTCGCATTGATTATGCATGTATGGTTTATGGTTCTGCACGACCTTCTGTTTTACGTAGATTGGATACAATACATCATTCAGCTCTAAGAATTTGCTCTGGTGCTTTCCGCACTTCACCTGTAAAAAGCCTCTATGTTGTTTGCCATCACTTACCACTTGATTTACGCAGAAAGAAAATATCTACTCAATATTATTTTCGAACACTATGTGTGCCAAAGCATCTAATTCCTCATATTCAGTTTCCTGCTTCAGTTCGCATACTCTATGAAGCTCGCCCATTTCACATACTGCCTTTTAGTGAGAGGTTCAAGGACATTGTTCAAGATTCGAATTTAAGCAACGTTACATTAAAAACTTCTGACCATTTGGGTTTCTCCGCCTTGGGATACACTACTTTTTTCCTTCTTGAATCCTTTTTCTGGTTTTGAAAAATCCACAACAGCTCCGATCGTTTTCCAACAAATTTTTAATTTTCATCGCAATCATTATCATTCCTATACGCCAATTTATACCGATGGTTCCAAAGAAGATGAACATGTTGGATGCGGAATAATTTTAGGATCTGCTGTTCACAGTTATCGTCTGCATAACTCTTGCTCAGTATTTACTGCTGAACAGCTATTTTATGCGCACTTCAGAAGGTTTCCCTTTCTGCCCAACGCAAATTTTGTATATATTCTGATAGCATGAGTGCCTTGAAAACCCTTTCTAATTTTAACAATCGAATTCATGCCGTTGCTGTTGATATTTTATCCTCTTTAAATACCCTTCGTAATAATGGTTTTAATATAATTTTCTGTTAGATTCCTAGCCATGTTGGTGTCTTTGGTAATGAGTTGGCAGATAAAGCTGCCAAAGAAGCTTCTACTTTTCTGTAGGAATCTCTTGTTTATACGGATGTGAAGAAATCATTCTCCGGCTTTATCAAACAGTTATGGCAGAATGATTGGGATTCAAAGGTCCATAATAAACTTCATTCAATTAAAACCACCGTCAATTTGTGGTCTGCTCAACCTACGCGAGAGATTGATGTGAAACTGACTCGTCTTCGCATAGGACACACACGTTTTACTCACAAACATTTGTTGTTCGGAAATGATGCCCCAATATGTCCGACATGCCATGTAGACTTTACCATTTTATACATTTTAATTGAATGTCCCTTTTTTAATCATCATCGCAGTCATTTGTTTCCTCACTACAAGATTTAGTGGGTGAATATCCCCATAAAAATATTTTTAACTTCTTAAAAATCATTGGATTTTATAATTCTATTTAAATTGTATTGCCTTTTTAAATCTCTCTGACCTATTTTATTTTAAAACTATCATTTTCAACTGTTACATTTTAAATCAGTGATACAAGAAATTTACTTTTAAACTCAATTTTAACATGCTATAAAGATTTAAACCATTTGTCTGGTGCAGTTTAGCCAGGATATGGCTCTTGCGCCAATAACACCCAATACACAACAACAACCTTACATGTTCTTTAAATTAGGCTGTTGAGAAAATGTTTAATTACACATATGTAAGGTTCTTCTTTTGTATGAAAAAGCAAATATACTTCTAAATTATCCTGCCGAGTAAATGTGTTATTATACTCATCACATACAAACTGTTTCTCCTTTATATGAATCTGATAATGTCTTTCTAAATTTGGCTTCTGAGAAAACGTTCTATCACAAATGTTACATTTATATGGTTTTCAATCATATCAGTCAGTAAATGTTTGCTTACATTGCATTGCCAAGAAAACTGTTCATTGCAAACATTGCATGTACACAATTTCTCTTTACTGTCAGCCAGTAAATGAACCTCTAAATTTTGCTCATGAAGAAAATGATTGCCTACAAAAATCACAGATGGAATGTATGTTATCCATTGTGGGAGCAAACAGAAAATATCTTTTCAAATCGATTTGATCTAAAATTCTAAAAATAGTTTTATTGTTGCATAAATTGCATACAATACTATGAATCAAAATATGTATGTAGGAATGGTTGGGACAAAATATCCATTCACTCTCATTTAGATCAGTGTCTAGGGTTACTGATTAAAGAGAAGAAGCTTTTAAATGAAAACAGTAAATTTATTTACAGGAAAGACATTGAGAATTTTTGACAGGACAGGCTATTTACAATAGAGAAAAAAGTATCACCTTTAGATGCCACCCAGGATGAAGCCTAATCAAATATCCCATAGCAAAACTATATGCCACCGTAGCATATTAAATAATGATGATATCGAAACGAATGTCCCACTCTCTCTCTCTGTCTGTCGAGCGAATACTCACAGCTCGCTTTTGTAAGACGTGACATCACGCGTCTTAGACTTTGGACTTATGCTGCCTTTAGTAGAACCCATGGTGCCATCTATTAAAATAAGATAAAACTAAACGTGGAATGTTAATGACCACTAATTAAATCTGTACAGCTCGGCCAATCCTGACCTCATCATAGTTTACATACTGGCACTCAAGATTAATATTAAATTCCACTCTGCCAAACTGTTATAAAAAACAAATTCTGGAATTCCCTTTTATGTATATCGATTCTAATGAGAAATGTACATAACACTAACAGTAATAATTTGCTGAATACATCACTGGAAAAAAATCTAAAATCTAAATGCAAAATGTAAAAGTTCACTACAAAATGAAAATATAATGCACGGAGCATGAAATAAGATGTGTATATTTATTGAAGCAAAATTATTTTAGAATAATAAAATATACATAAAAATGAATATTACAGAATAAAATAGTGGTTAACTATCGCCCTGATTTCGTTTTATTCAGCCTGGTGAATAAAATTTCATCAAATCAGCAGATGATGTGGTCAGATTAGGACCTTCATCATCGACTACTTTCTCAACATCATACCGATCTCTCGGTTTTACTTTGACAATTTTGTATGGTCCCAAAAACCTAGGTATTTGCTTTAGTTCAGACTTGTTACAAATCCATCAAAGTAAGTCTGCAATTCGTGATAGAAATCTTTCCATGTTTTCTCAGGAGCTTTTTGATGTGAAACAAACAACTGTCGCAGTTTCTCCGGGGTCAACTTGAATTTCTGTAACAGCAGATTCTTCACATTGTCATAATCGTTCGATTTTTTTCTCAGGTTCTCATGCAATTAAATGAGAAACCTCCAGATGAATTAATCCTAGTAGCTTCTGGACCCATTGTGCTTTCGGCATTAACGCTAAATTAGCACGATGCTCAAATCGTGTTAAATTTAAACTTTTGTCATCTTTCATGTTGAATCGGTGAAACATCTCTTGCGAAGTCTTACTTGTTACGAAAATATCTGCCGAGTTCTTATGACCAACATTTATTTAAACTTGGATTTTCAACTTCTCAGGTTCGTGCTAATGTTCCTCCTTCGGCAATCACTCGTTTGTTTTTCTACTTCTGCTAGATGTCTGTCCTTAGTAATACTATCTAATATCACTTTGGCATCTTCCTAATCGTAATCATCGCTTTTTAAAACCAGATATTTAATTTTTGGTTTCGTGAAATCTGCTTCAACAGTTATGCCGAATTGATTCGTGAGAGCAATGAAATCTTCTTTTTTGGCTTTTTAGTAAGGAAGCCATTTTGAAAGAAAAAGGGGTTTCGTGCTAATCAAATAACTGTATTAATTTTGAAATACATCCAAACTCTCTATATTTCAGCGTGTTTAAATAAAAGTCAAATTAAATTAGTTGTCCTTTAAACTTGAAATTAAAAATTCATCTTTGGGTAATTTAAGACTAATTCCTTAAAACCAGATCTTAGACTGCACAAGTATTTTTACACAACTGAAATTCAAGATTGAAAAATTACACTGATAACTTACAAAATGATGCTAATGGCATTAAAACAACTGTAAAATAGGAAAGCCCAACATTACATCAACATATAAAATTCAAAATTAAATCAAAAATATTGTTTGAATTTAAACAGAAAGTAAATAAATTATCTACAGCTTTGATATATAAAAGTATTTTTATCATTAGGTTTTTCTAATTTAAAACCCCTCAGGGACTCACCTTCTTTAGGTGAGTACGGGTGTTCCAATCTCGAGGTACCCAGGTATCTTTACTCCCTTCCAATTTATCCTCCCCTCCGCCTTCTGCTATTTGCTTGATCCTTCCATCCCTCGACGGCAAGCGAGGGAGCTCTCCATAGAAGCTGTTGCCAATATGCTTACTCCTTGCTTCTCATGGACAGCCAAAGTCCCCATGTGTTGGCCGTGCGTGACAACCCATTTGAAAGACGGGTGATGCACTGTGGTCCCCGGTGTATCAATCGGCTGGTTGCAAACCACTTGAGTGGTTCGTTTGCTAGGGATCAAGCGAAGGGGTTACTCCTTAGGCTTGGTGTTAAGTCCCCGGGGGTAACTCACTGTCCCCGGGGGTAACTCCCAGCGTATAGGTTCCGGCTAGCACTAAGGTGTATGCCGAGGCTGGAAATAAGGGTCCCTTCAGTGAGAGTCATTTTGTACCTCAGTCTTAAAATTTAGATAATCTTTTAGACAAGTATTTTGTTTTGAAACGTTTATCCGAAAAAAAAGGAAACATTTGAAAGCGTGTTACCATTTTTGGTACAGAATGCGATCTGGTGACTTGCTGGTAGAAATTAATACTCGTAAGCAAGCTAACCAAATTCAAAAACTAAAAGCTTTGGCAACAGTTCCTGTTAGTGTCTGCCCCCACCATTCATTAAATATATCGAAAGGTGTTATTACTTGTGGGGAAATATTTAATCTCCCTGTACACTTAATTACAGCAGAAATGAAATCTCAAGGTGTGACATATGTCCAACGAATTACTATCCGACGAGATGGCAATATTCATGAAACGAAACATATTTTAACTTTCAAATCCCTACATTTACCAGAATTCGTGTTCGCAGTGTATATTAAATTACCTGTAAGACCGTACATTCCGAATCCCTTGAGATGTTTTAACTGTCAACGCTATGGGCATTCTAAAGCAAATTGCCACGGGACACTCACCTTTCCAGCTGTGCTGCTAAAGATCATGATAGCCAACAATGCTCTGCACCTGAAAAGTGCATGAACTGTGGTGGCAGTCATGCGTCATATTCTAAATTACGGGAATGCTGGCAACTTGAAAAGAAAATAATAACTCTCAAAGTAAAAGAAAACATTTCGTATCCTGAAGCTAGGTGGAAAATTGTAGCACAAACTCCTACTTCTGGTCTGAGCTACGCATCTGCTCTGCAAAAGCCATTTTGTGCCAACTGTCTGTGTCCGAACTGTACCAAAACTGTCAACCACGCAAAAATACATGAAAAGACATCAAATTCTGATTCAGAACAATCTACAAACAGTATATCTGACATTGGCATAAGAGCTAAAACTAATTCAAAAAATAAATTTAAAAAATCACTGAAGTTAAAACTTGCAAAGCGTGGTCAAACGCAGAAGGAATTATTTGCGAAATTTAAACAATCGTCTTGCAAAAATTCTGTCGCTTTAGGACTGGCAGCTAGGGGTATAGCTCACAAGGATTTAACATCCATTTTTGATGGCATAACAAATAACCCCGATGTTAAATTGCATCCTTCAGAGGACGAAAACGAATTTGAAATGAGTTGTGACGTTTCTGCAACTCCTGTCGTTGTTTCTAGCAATTCTTTTATAAAGCCTTTCTCTTAAATGGGTACTTTCCTTTCCTGGCATTGTCGTGGCATGCGTTCAAAACTTCATGAAATTAAGACCATTTTAAACACCTTTCATTCTGTTTGTTTTTGCCTTCAGGAAACTTTAATGCCGCCCAATATTTTACAAATTACGCGGCTATAACTGTATGCACAAGGAAACAGACACTGGAGGGCGCAGTTCTGGAGGTGTCTGCGTATTGACATCAAATTTTCTCCCAAGCACACCTCTTACTTTGCATACACCTCTACACTCTGTGGCTGTGCAGGTTCACACTCGAACATTTGTCACAGTCTGTAGTATCTACTTGCCACCTCATAATGCCATTCAACAACAGGATCTTGACAACCTTTTTGAACAGCTTCCTTCACCTTTTATTTTACTTGGTAACTTAAATGCTCATAGCATGTTGTGGGGTTCGGAAAGGACAAATTCTCGCGGGCGACAAATTGAGCAGTTTATTTCTAATAACTGCCTATGTTTTCTTAATAACGATGATAAAACATACTTCCATGAACCCACACGTAGCTTCCATAGTCTTGATTTGGTAATATGCTCACCAGATCTTCAGCCATTATTGACCTTTACTGTTAGTGATAATCTATACAATAGCGACCATTTCCGAATTGTTGTCTCCCACGCTGATAGAGAAGGCGTGGCACATTGTTCTCCACGTTTCGTATTCCAGTGGGCAGACTGGTCTAAATTTTCTCAACTGGCAGAAATTACCGAGAGAATAATCAATGTTCCAGACGTCCTGGAAGCAGTTCAAAATGCCACTGAATGTTTAATAAATTCAGCTATTTATACCATTCCTAAAAGTTCACCACGTCCGAAAAAATTCCGTTGACCGTGGTGGAACGATGCCTGTCGCGATAGTTACAAAAACCAAAAGAGACTCTGGAATAAATTTAGAAGGTACCCATTTCATCAATTTCCGCTGTAGAATCGTATGGTCCTGAATTTATAGAGAGAAAAAATCTCGCAGAACAGCAATCTTTGAACTTTCAAGATGCATACAGGCATCCATATAATTGCGAGTTCAAAATGTTTGAAGTGAGGAAAGCAATATCCTCATGATACGAGCCCTGGCCCAGATGGAATCACTTATAACATGCTTCGCCATTTGGATGAGGTTTCACTCTCCAATCTCCTACATCTGTTTAACAGAGTTTGGAATGAGCAAAATTTCCCATACCAGTGGTAAGAGGCATTTGTGATTCCCATTCTGAGAACGGGCATAGATCCATCTAATCCTGCACACAGCAGACCGATTGCGCTAACTAGTGTCCTTTGTAAGACGCTTGAACGTATGGTCAATGCCCGATTAGTCTCCGAATTGGAAAAACGAGCTTGCGTTCCATTAATGCAAAGTGGGTTTCGCAAAGGCCTATCCACTATTGATAATATAGTGCAACTTGAGACCCCCATTCGCAACGCTTTTCTGAGACAAAACCATCTTCTTTCCACCTTCTTTGACGTAGAGAAGGCGTATGATCGTACGTGGCGTTTTGGAATTCTTAGAAAACTTTTTAACTTGGGTTTTAAACGAAACCTCCCAATGTTTATGAAAAACTTTTTATCATCTCGTAATTTTCTTGTACGCATGGGAAAATACTGTTCTGATCCTTTTATTCAGGCTGAGGGCGTTCCACAAGGAAGCATCCTCAGTGTCGCACTTTTTATCATGCATTTTAGCGACATATTAAATCAATTACCGCCGACTGTCCAACGAAATGTATATGTGGACGATCTTCAGATTTCTAGCCAGGGTTGTAATATGCGCTTAATTGAACGGCAGCTTCACAATGCAGTTAAGAAACTGGTAAATTGGTGTGACGAAAATGGGCACTCTCTTTCTGCTGAAAAGAGTAAATGTGTGCATTTCTGCAGAAAGCAAGGCAATCACCCTGACCCTTTAATCCGTATACGCAATGACTTAGTTCCAGTCGTTAGCGAAATACGGTTTCTGGGAATAATTTTTGATCGTTAGCTCACTTTCCTTTCGCACATCACGCACCTTCGGAAGAAGTGGGAGACATCTTTGAACATCCTGAAGGTGCTTTCACGTACGTCTTGGGGTGGCGATCGTACGTCCTTAATTCGTCTATATCAAGCCATAACTTTATCTCGTATTGACTACGGGTGTTTTGTATACTGTTCTGCCAATCTTACTACACTACGTCGGCTGGATACTGTGCATCATTCCGCCCTACAAATAGTTTCAGGGGCTTTCCGCACATCACCAACTGAAAGCCTTTACATTATATGTCACCAGTTGCCCTTGTATTTGCGCCGGAGAAAACTTGCACTGCAGTACTACTTCCGAGCACAGTGTCCCCCTCAGGGGCTCACCTTCTTTAGGTGAGTACGGGTGTCCCAATCCCGAGGTACCCGGGATCTTTACTCGATTTAGTTTTATACTCCTCTACGCCTTCTGCTTTCTCCTATTTCTTCTTTCCCTCGAGGGTAGGCGGGGGAGCTCTCCATGAGAAACTGTCGCCACTCTGTTTGCTTCCTGCTTCTCATGGATAGCAATTACCCCCACGTGTTTGCCGTGCGTGGCGACCCATTAGACGGGTAGTGCACTGTGGTCCCCGGTACATCAATCGGCCGGTAGCTATCAACCCGAGTTGTGAGTGTGCTAGGGATCAAGCGAAGGGGTGACTCCTTGGGCTTGGTGTTAAGGGTGGTCACTGTCTCTGGGGGTGATTCCCAGCGTATAGGTACCAGTTAGCATTATGTAAAGTGCTGTGGCTAGGATTATCTAGAGCCAGTTACTGCCATCCCTGGTAGGGCTCCGTGGTGGGTGATGCCGCTGGGCCTGAATCAACATCAATGTCGTATTCACCGTAAAAACCGTGCTCCCTTCAGTGGGCATCTCAATGATAAAGTTGAATTAAGAAAATCATTTGATACATTTTTCATTTTGAAAGGCATATTCGATACAAGTGAAAGTTTTCATACTATTTCTCCGTTCTTGGTAGAAAAATCGATATAATCTAATTTTGGTAATACTAAATCTAATCGGAAACTACGTTCAGGAGACCTGCCTATTGAGGTTGAATCTCATAAGCAAGCAGAACAAATTATTAAAATGAAATCTCTAAGTACTAGTTGAAGTACTAGGGACTAAGTACGAGGGAACTAGTTGATACGAAGCATTTAATTCTCCCTTTCCATTCTCCTAAAATACCAGAGTCAGTTAAAGCAGGATATATGAAATTAGCAGTAAGACCATGTTTTCCAAATCCCCTGCAATGTTTTAAATGCCAGCGTTTTGGGCATTCACAAGCTTCATGCCGCGGAACTCTGATTTGCGCACGCTGTGCGGAAGCTGGACATGACAGCTCTGCGTGTACTAAACCAGAGAAATGTGTCAATTGCAAAGATTCTCATACTTCCTTTTCTCGTTCCTGTTCTGCTTGGAAATTTGAGAAAGAAGTGATAGCTGAGAAGGTAAAAAAGATATTTCCTATATCGAAGCCAGACGCATTGTTAAGTCTCGCACTCCTTCTTCAGGAGTCAGCTATGCATCTGTGGTAAATAAAAGATAAAATAAAAGAATAAAAGAAATAAAAGAACCACAGAAAAGGTAAATAAAAGAACCACAAGCACTCAGATTATATCTGCAGTCCTATCATCCGAATCTATTCGATTCAAAACATCGTATATACCTTCGGAGACTTGCCCTAGACATGACGAAGCTTTTATAACAGCATTCAATCCCAGTACATGTGCAGAAAAAATCAATCAATCCTCGGTCCCAGAATCTAATTTAATTTCGCCTGATTATTCTGATTTTAAAACAATTAGTAGCAGGAAAAAGCTCCAAAAAGACAATAGGATTCATAAAGATAATCCAAAACTAAATATCAACAAAGTATCAAAACATTATAAAACTTCGCAGCTTTCAAAGTCTGACAAGATTAATTTGGATAAAAAGCAAAGTGCAAAGTTTCTTAAAACTACACCTAGAAAGCTTTCTATTTCCGCAGAGGGATATTCTGGGAGGAATGGTGTAACAGGTGCATATAAGATAAAAAACTCTCCAACCGTTGTATGTTCTGCCGATTCTGAATCTAAAACACTAGATATTCTCCCGTCGGGAAAATCCAGCGATCCATTACCACAGGCATCTGATATTGATGCAGAAATGTGTTCTATTGCATCGGATGGTGATACACTGGAATATAATATGTCCGAAAACTTAGAGGACACATCTGAAGATACTAGTCCTCCAACTCCACCTGTACCAAGTACTACACGTAAACGGGAGAAAAGATACTTCCATATTATAATTCCAACAAAATATAAATAAACATATATCTTCTTTTCAACTTGACATTTTAAAATTATTACCTCGTAGTTATATGTTGATTTTAAAACTTAAGTTTATTGTATGACCTTGTGTTCTTCGTTAACACATTTTAATCTTTGCTGTAAATTTATACCAATGTTACACATGTTTTGCGCTAGTTTTCCATTTCTATTTATGTAAGGTGGGACTTGTATTTTGATATTTTATTGTACCATGATCCTGTTGATCTAACATATGTTTGGCGCAGTATAGCCAAGTATGGCTCTTGCGCCAGTAAAAGCAAATAACCAAACCAATCCTGGCAAATAATAATCGTGCAGAACGGTCGCGACTTCGTTTTAATGCTCAAAACACCTTTCCTTATAACTCTGAATTCAAAATTTATGAATTGGAATTGGCCTTGTCTCATGTCCATGATACGAGCCCTGGACCAGACTGAATCACATATGTATGCCTCGCCACTTGAATGCCACTTCCCTTTCCAATCTGTTACTGCTTTTCAACAGAATCTGGACTGAACAGAAATATCCTTCACAATGGCGAGAAGCTATTGTGATTCCAATCTTAAAACCCTGTAAAGAGTTGTCGAACCCTCTGAATTATAGACCGATTGCCTTAACAAATTGCCTTTGCAAGACCTTCGAGCGCATAGTCAATACTCGTCTAATGTTCGAATTGGAAAAACAAGGATGTATCTCCCCGTTGCAGAATGGGTTCCGTAGTGGTAGGTCTACTTTTGACAACCTCATATTACAGGAAACCGAAATCCGCAACACATTTGTTAGGAGGAATCATCTTGTTTCCATATTCTTCGATATTGAAAAGGCGTATGACCGTACATGGCGTTATGGTATACTTTCCACTCTTTTTAACTTAGGATTTAGAGGAAATCTGCCCATATTTTTGCAAAATTTCTTATCGTATAGAACATTTCGAGTTCGGATTACTAATATTTACTCCGATTCTTTTATCCAAGCTGAGGGAGTTCCGCAAGGGAGCGTCCTCAGTGTGACACTTTTTATAATTCACATGACTCAAGTTTTATCGGTTTTACCTTCATCTGTTAACGGAACGCTTTATGTAGACGATCTGCAAATATCCTGCCAAGGTTGTAATATCAGTCTAATTGAACGGCAATTACAAAAAGCAGTAAACAATCTGGTAGCTTGATGCGATAACAACGGCCATAGTATTTCTTCTGAGAAGAGTCAATGCGTCCATTTCTGCAGGAAGCGAAATATTCATTTAGACCCTGTTATCCACATTTGACGCTCACCTATTCCAGTTGTGAACAAAATCCGATTTTTAGGAGTTATCTTTGATAAGAAACTGACCTTCTTACCGCACATCCTATACCTGCGTACGCGGTGTGAGAAGATGTTGAATATTTTAAAGGTACTTTCTAAAACATCTTGGGGTGCCGATCGGGTTTCCCTACTGCGAATTTATGAAGCACTAATCCTTTCTCGCATCGATTATGGCTGTATGGTGTATGGGTCGGCCAGATCTTCTGTTTTGCGTCGGTTGGATACCGTTCACCATTCTGCTTTACGGATCTGTTCTGGTGCATTTCGCACATCTCCTGTTGAGAGTTTGCATGTTATTTGTAACCAGCTATCTCTTTGTTTAAGGCGGCAAAAAATATCTGCCTTTTATTATTTCCGATCAAAATCTGTTCCACGACATCCTATAAGCCAAATGATTTTGCCAGTTAGTTTGCGCAGAATTTATGATGCTCGGCGCTCTCACATTATGCCTTTCTGTGAGAAAGTCAAAAAGTTCCTACAAGACTTGGACTTTGAAAATGTGGGTATTAAATCTATTGATTATTGGTTCCCTCCTTGGGATATACCACAAATTACTTTTTGAATCCCCTTACTGGATTTGATAAGTCATCAACAGCCCCTATTGTTTTTCAGCAGCTCTTTCTATATCATCGCAATCGGTATTCTTCTTTCGTTCCAATTTATATGGATGGATCAAAATCAGATAGACATGTTGGTAGTGGTGTAATTTTTTCATCTGATACATTTAGCTATCGTCTGCATAACTTTTCCTCAGTATTTACTGCTGAGCTATCTACAATACTCTGTGCCTTAAAGAAAATTTCACCTTCTTCTGAAAGGAAATTTATTATTTATACCGATAGCATGAGCGCACCAGAAACACTTTCTCATTACCATAGCCGAATACATCCCACTGCTCTCCGTATTCTATACACTGTACGTCTTTTAGAGAATGAGGGTGTAAAAATTATTTTTTGCTGGATTCTGAGTCATGTGGGCATCACTGGCAATGAAAAGACGGATTCTGCTGCAAAATCGGCATCGGTTACTTTGAATCAAGGACTTCCGTATTCTGATGTGAAGAAGTCCTTCATTAATCACGTTTTTATAGCTTGGCAGAACAATTGGAATTTGCAGATCCATAACAAATTACATGCTGTGAAACCCAAAATTGGGCTATGGTCTGTTCTTCCTATACGAGAGGTAGATGTCAAGTTGACCCGCCTCCGTATAGGACATACTCGCTTGACGCACAAGCATCTCATTTTTGTCGAAATGGCACCGGTGTGCCAGACGTGTCACGTAGATTTAACAATCAAGCACATTTTAATTGAATGTTCAAGTTTTAACTCGTATCGAAATATAATAATAATATATATTAACTCGTATACTCTTTTTTAATTCCTTATTATTAACTCAACAGAACTTGGTGGGTGAAGAAAATCACCCAAACATTTTTTAATTTTTAAAAACCATTGGCTTTTACATACGTATTTAGCGATATTTTTTGCTACTTACTCGCCATTTATTCATTGAATTTTTTAACAACTTGTTTTTGCGAAAACCATTTTTGAAACTCTTATTTGAAAATTTTAAACTTTTGACAACATTTTATATCCTCTGAATATGTGCACTTTTACTGTATTTAAGACATTTTAATGTTTGATTCTTTACATCTTGTAGAATTTCCAATCATATGCTTGGCGCAGTTTGGCCAGACATGGCTCTTGCGCCAGAAAAATCCAAACAACCAACCAACCCAGTAGTGAGTGAAATACCATTTTTAGGAGTAATATTCGATCGGAAGTTCACTTTTCTCCCGCATATTTTACTCTTGCGAAAGAGATGTGAGAAAATTTTGAATATTTAAAAAGTACTTTCTAGAATATATTGGGGCGTCGATCGGGTTTCCCTACAGCGAATTTATGAAGTAGTCATCATTTCCCACATCGATTATGGGTGTATGGTATATGGTTCGGCTCTATCATCTGTATTACGGCGGCTAGATACCGTGCACCATACGGGGAAGAATCTGTGCCGGTGCCTTTCGAACTTCTGTTGAAAGCCTTTATGTTATTTGCCACCAGTTACCCCTATGTTTAGACGGCAGAAAATGTCTGCTTTATATTATTTCAAAACAAAATCTATTTTAAAACACCCCTTAAGACAAATGACATTGCCAAGTAGTCTTCGTAGACTATATAATGCTCGTCCCTCTCACATTCTATCATTCTGTGAGAGAGCTAAAATGATCATATGTGACTCGGACCTCAATACTGTTAGTGTTAAAACTGTTGATTCTTATATTTTCCCACCTTGGGATACTCCCACATTTTCTTATGTGAATCCATTCAAAAGCTTTGATAAATTTTCAACTGCATCTGTTGTCTTCCAACAGCTTTTTTTCTACCATCGCTATCAGTATTCCTCTCTTGTTCCAATTTTCACGGATGGTTCGAAATCGGACGGTCATGTCGGTTGAGGCGTAATATTTCCATTTGATACTTGGAGCCTTCGGTTACATAATTGTTGCTCAGTATTTACTGCTGAGTTGCTTGCTATATTCTGCGCTCTACAAAAAGTCCTAACTTTGCCACAACAAAAATTTATAATTTATACAGATAGCATGAGTGCATTGGAAACACTTTCTCACTATCATAATCGCATGCATCCAACTGCAATACGAATTTTATTCCTTTTGCGACTTTTGCAAAATAAGAATTTCAAAATCGTTTTTTGTTGGGTTCCGAGCCATGTCGGCATTTATGGAAATGAAAAGGCTGATTCTGCGGCAAAATTGGCAGCGTCGAGTTTGAACCTAGGACTTCCCTGTACAGATATTAGGAGGTCTTTCATCAATCACATATATTTTACCTGGCATGATAAATGGAATTTGCAGCTCAATAACAAACTGCGTGAAGTGAAGAATAACATTGGCCTGTGGCTTGTTCTTTCTAGTCGTTGGGTGGATGTCAAGTTGACACGCCTCCGTATAGGACATACACGTTACACACACAAACATCTTATTTTTAGTGAAAGCCCACCAATGTGCCCGACGTGCCATGTTGATTTTAGGGTAAAGCACATTTTGATTGAGTGCCCTACTTTTAATTCACATCGTCTCCACTACTTTCATACATCATTAGTAATTTTAAATGACTTGGTGGGTGAGAAATACAACCCAAATATTTTTAACTTTTTGAGAGTCATTGGCTTTTTAAATTATATTTAACGTTTTAACAAATTTCTTTTGTCTGCTCACTTAAAATTTTTAACTACATTGAATAATTCCATTAATTTAATTTTTTTTTTCAAAATGTTGTCCTGTTGTTTCTATCTAACGTTTATAAATCTTAGACATTAGTGTTTTATCTCCATGTTTTAAGACATTTTTATCAAGGTTTAGAGATTTAATCATTAGTAAAGACTTCTCTACAATTTGCTTGGCCCAGTATGGCCAGACATGGCTCTTGCGCCATAATACTCCAAATAACCAACCAACCTAAGTTTATCAGATGATCAAAGGAAAGGTATTTTAAGGAAGAAAGGTGGTTGCTTTAGGTGTTTGAAAATTAATCATATTTCTAGCTCTTATAAATACAGAATCACATGTTTAAATTGTGGAAGATTACATCATAATCTTTTATGCAATAATAATCAAACCAGTATCTTAAGGAAATCACAAAGCCTAAAGTTGATAATGATATTCCGGTACAAGATCAAAATCTGGCAAATGTTTCGTCTTCACCTCGTGTTTTTTTGCAGACTCTTGTAATTCGCTTAAGAGGAGAAAATCGTAGAGTGAAAATAAGGATAAAAATCGACTCATCTTCTCAAAGATTGTACATTTAGGTAATTATCGCACAGAAGAGAAAGTTTGCGACATTTCTTGTTTGGTGGAGAGAGTATAGAGGTCTGCCTTCATGACGTTTATAGAGCATTCCTCACTCACTTCGATAGCCGTCATTGAATTGTTTGAAACAATTCATTGACCTTCTAAGGGAGCAGGTTTCCTTTTGCCCATATGACACTGGTAGAAATTCAGGCCCGATAGCACTGCCCAAAAAGGTATGGCAGCCAGGGACAATCGCCACTCTTTACGCCATACCAAAGAAATGACCCCTTCGCTTGATCCCTAGCAGATTAACCACTCTGGTGGCTAGCTACAAACCGATTGAACACTGACGACCAGACTACACAACCCGTCTTATAGGTCGCCTTCACGGGCAACGGGAGATGTTTGGAGTTATATGTGAGAATAAAGAAGAAAACACAGCTCGATAGCTTCTAAAGGAGAGCTCCCTCGCTTGAACTTGAGGAAAGGAAGAACAACAGCAGAGAGCAGTAGACTGTGGGGAGGAGAATCTGGAAGGCAGACCAGATCACTAAGGTACCTAGAGTTGGTGAAGGCCGTCACACCAGCAGAATATGCGCCCTTCAGGAGTACAGAAAATAGGAATCAATGTTATGTTTCATAGCAATCAAAATCATTATAGTCCTTATTGGTTATTTAACACAATGAGTGAAGAAGAAAGAATTAAATTTTTAAAACGGTGAAGTACTATAATTTCCTTCATTACTCCATAACATTAGAGAAGCAATAAAATGTTGGAGAGAGTTAACAGGAATTGCTAAGGCACTGGTTAAGAAAACACATGCGGACGATAAAAGACCCACTCTAGACATATTTGAATATGGAAATACTCTTATTTCAAGCACAGGTAATCTCCTGCCCAGCCCATGCTTAATCACATAATGAAGTCTAAATTGCCAATAAGTAGTAAATTGCTTATGTTCAAGTTTTCAGGATGTTAATACATCATCAAAGAAACGGCAAAAAAAAGTAGAATATACGTTTAGATAGGAAAGACGATATAATGTCAATAAAACATGGAGATAAAGTTCTTCCAAAAAAAAAAAAAAAAAAACTTAAGAAATAAAAAGTGTGGACCCTCCACTGTCATAGATAAAAATAATGATTTATTACATATGTTTGTAATTGGTATTAATTGTGTGTATACCAGAAGAGGTAGCGTTTAATGCCCTCAAAGATTATCAGAAACCGAAGTTGAATAACTAATTCAGATTTTCATTTCCAGATTGAGAATAGTGAAAATTAGGAAGATTATGTAGTTAATGTAAACGATAATAATAACCATGTGGAAAATTATTCAAATAAAAAACAAGCTTTATGAATTAGATATGGACGAACATGTAAATGTCCAGCATATTTAAGTGATTTTTTGTAACTAAACCGTAAATAGTATATGCAAAATTCCATGTGTGACATAATATCACTGAAATCAGATATTAAGATATCAGTTTTATATTAGTCGTAAAAAGTTCGCAACAACTTATAGTTGAACCACATGGGACACCACTCTATAATTAATGAATGTATTTTCATAGCATAAAATGTTTTATATTTTTATGATAAACTGTTGTATTAAATATGAACTGTAAGTGCTAAGCAATTTTGAAGAACAATAGATTAGTCAGGTATTCTAATGGCATAAATATACAATTTGATCTAGCAAGTAACAAAATAGTTTATACTCTCTTCTAAATATAATGGATGTAAATTTTGCCTATTTTTCAAAAACTTAAAAATGAGAACTTTTACATTTTAAACTTTTTTGGTTGCTTTGAATAAAGTAAAATAAAATTCAAGGATTGTGAGAACTTTATAAAAAAGAAAGGTTATCTGAAGAATGTCAAATTTTGTGATTCCAGTGCATTAAATAAAAGGTTCAATAAGTTTTTAATTCTTGATTCATATTTTCCAATTTATATCTTCACCGTGATTCACTATTTTTATAATTTCACACAGAAAATAAGAACTATGAAATATATAAATCTGAGCAAATCAGAGGAAAGAAAAGTGGTTTACCATATACTAACAGAATTAAAATTAAAAAGGCAAGCATGTAATGAATGATTCAAATTAATGCCTTTTTTACATTTTTATTATTGTTAATTTTATATACAAAGCAAATAATGAAATTCCAATACACATTGAGAAATATAAAATCCAGTTGACGGATATTTTAAATGGAAAATTATTGAACAACAAGTGTAAAAAAAACAGCATTATAGTATAAATGAAAGAGGGTTTATAATGAAATCATAATCTGCATAGTTTAGAGAATAATTGAAATTGCAGTTTTGATTATGTGCTAGGTTATTTAATAAATAAAATTATAAAACAAGCCTAAAATTCCTTAATACATACATTGCATGAAATTTCATTGACATTTAATAATTTTAAACTAAAAAACATAATCAAAAAAATTAATTACTATCCATGACATCATAAACTAGTGATTCAAAAATTGAAACTCAATAAAAATTATTTTACAAACATTTATGAAAAGAAATTTTTAAAATAATGTTAGCATAACAATGGACATGAGTATTCAGTTAAAAGAACTTCAATTTCATACACATAAATGACATATATACAGAACAAAAAATTTTACTAGAAAAGAAGAAAGTATTTTATTCAAATACTTGGGCAAGAGTATCTAAAATCATAAAACAATCAATTTTTTAACTTAATACGGAAAAAAACATGATAATTTAAATCAGAAAGCAATTAACAATCCACATAATTTTTTTAAAGTATATAATTTAACTGGCATCAAAAGTATTATGAATTTCCATTTGTACATAGTATGTCCAATTGTAATCCAAATAATCCAAAAGTAGAATTTCAAGATAAACCCATTTTTCATACACCACGTGATTTACACGAGTAATAGGTGCAAATTTTGAAACTGGTGAAGAGGAATCTTCTTGAAGGTTACCTGCAATTCATAAAATAAAATAGAATTCAATCATATTTAAATTTTTTTAAAGCAGTGTCATATTCAAATGAGAATCTTTAAACAATAAACTAATTTTTATCAATATAATTCACGTGATAAAAATTTGCTGTGTTTTCTACTGCCGATAGAAGTAGGACAGTCAACAGAAATTATGGTTATTATCCGTTACACGTGTAAATACCGTACATTAAGTTTGTTTTTCCATTACACAAACATCTTAATGGCTACACTTAGGGACTAGAGGAATTGAATTAAAATCACACTTTATAAACAAAAGGATATGGGGGGGAGTGCATGGAATAAGCATTGCCATTTATTTGTTGAGTTGTATCACATTTCTTTTGGTTCAATTGCTTCGTTTTTAACTCAGCACTGACAAGAAAGATCAGTTCATTTGTATGTGAATTTTGTTTCTCATTGTTAAAATAATGGTATTCTGGTTAGTTAAAAAAATTCATAATCTTAAATTTTGTTCTAATTATTTCTAATATTAAATTACTCCATCCGAATTTTAAAATCAGCATCGTTTCCAGTACTAATTCATTCTTGTAATGCATTTAACAAACAGCTTGTATAACATTGTAAAAAATAGTACAGCAAAAATAAATATGCAATATGAAATTAATATTTAAGTTCCATAATGTGCTGTATGAAAATAAAGGTAAAAGAAATCATTATCCCTTTTGTATCCATTAATTTATATATGGTTATAATTCTAGTGTCTTGTATTTTAAGTTAATGTATGTGAAAGTCTATATATGACAAACCAATAATAATTTAAAAATAATTTTAGTTGACAAACTAAAAGTAGTTGAAATCTGCAATCTGAATATTTGAATGAAAAAAACAACTTACTGAATTTAAGTAACACTTTTTTTGAGTAGAAGACATATTATTTAAATGAAATGATTAAAGCCACCTTTCTAAAACACTAATTAAAACAACACTAAAAAAAATTTAGAAAAAGATTTTCTTAAAATGTTATCAGTACAGAAGCAATCTGTAATTGAAACATTTACCAACTATTCAGAGAAGGTGCAAATTCATTCTTTCTCTTGCTGTTCAATGAATTTCTTTTTTATATGAAAAAAAAACTAATAAAAACACAAAAGATAATAGGATTTCTATCATAGTGGTCACATAGATGTGTAATAGGCTGAAATATTTACTAGATAGCATTGCAATATCTTGATTAAGACATAATTCCTAACATGGGTTTTCGTATAGATGAGAAAATAAATTGATTATTTTAAATTAATTTAGAATTAATATTTGATAACTGTGACTATATTGTGTTATATTTAATGTATTCATGAATATTTAAAGATATGAATATTGAATGTGTTACAGCTTCTATAGAGTTATCATTATTTATTGATGATGCTTTAATCGATCATAGATGTATTATTATATATTTATTGTTATTTAGTTCTTAAATAACCTGGAGTTGAAGAAAATTTATTGGCTGAAAGTTATTATCTTCTTCTAAATGAATAACACTAATTTAATTTAATTAGATAGTCTATGAATAATATTAAACTATATCTCATAAAATGAGAACCCATTTTAATGCTCGAAATATAACACTACTTCACATTCAGTGTTTTATCGAATAACAAAAAAATTTTGCAACAAATTTATTATACATCAATTATGACAATTCTAAATTTATAATATTTTCATCTGACAAATTTGTGGATCAGACCACTTATTATTATTATTTTTTAAGTCACAGATGATAACAATTCAAAATTGAAAAATATATATCTTACTGAGGCAACTTCTTTTAGCAGAGAATTATTTGAATACAATTTTCTTATTGCAAATCAGGAACAGTTATATTCTGTAACATAAACCTGCTTAAATATAATTTCCTTTTAAACATATCATAGAGTATAAGTTTTCCATCATTACTTCTCTTCAAATTGAAATTTGATTTTGCAGCTATTAAACCATATCATGAAGAGCAATATATATATATTTATATATGAATTTTCCACTATACATTTCAGCAAATAAAAACAAAAAATCTTGAAATATTAACAAATATAGTTTTAAGTGTTTCAGGAACATTAATTATATTACAGTCTATTATTGACATTATAAGAACAGTGAAAGAATAAAATTTTACTTTTAAAAAAATGGCACTTCTAAAGTTTTTTCAGAGTGATAATTTAAACAAAACTGACAGTTAAAATGGTAGAAGGTATTTAGAGCCAATGTATTGTATGAATATAAATGGCCAGGATATTCAGTGTATCACAATTAACACCACGATTTTTCTTTTCCTTTACAGAAAAACATAGTTATTGCACCAATTAGCACCCTCATCAAAACCAACCAATTTATAGCAATCAGTAAAGCTTTATTAGTTTGGGGACATGTCGTTTTCTGACAATTTGAAATACAGTCAGGACAAAAAGCAAGTTTCACTGCTTGGAGAGAACTGTGACTAAAGAACAGAAAAATTTTATTTCATATATATTGGAAAACATACAAAGATGAATTTTCCACAGATAAAAGGCAGCAAAACTTGCCAATACAGTATATTATAAAAAAGGTAAGAGTATATTAAAAATGTCTATAAAAATCCTTGCATTATTGTGTTTTGATTCCAATAGCATCAATTTCTCTCCAACTAGGGACTATTTATTATACTTAGTATATTACATCCCCAATCTATTAAATAATGTTAAATGCTGATACTTCTAAATATGGTAAGGATTGATTCCTTTCGTGATTCCTTTAAATGCTATTTAAATGCAGTAAATCTAAAAACTATATAAGAAAAATAAAGATTGCAATACATAATTCTTAAAAAAATTATACTTTCATGACAATACATCAAGATAAATTAAAACACAATCAGAAATGCTCAGCTTACAATAGAAACTATTAAAATATATGAGTCCTATTTCAGATTATGAAGGTAAATAAAACCATATAGATTGTAGCTGAATATTTTAACAAACAATCATTACAAAATCAATTTACTACTGTATTTATTTTTATTATTATCACTATATATTTATTATTTAATTCTTAAAAAACTGGACTTGAAGAAAATATCTTTACTGAGACTTAAACTTTTTTCTAAATGAATAAAAATAATTTAATTTTTTTAGTTAATGTATGAATGATATTAAATTATCTATATATTATATATCTATAATTATATTTAATATAATATATCCTATTTTAATGGTTGATATATAACCATATTGCTATATTTTAAATTCATATTTCAATATTCAACATTCAATATGTGTAAAAAAGAAAAATCTCAAAATATTAATTAATAACTTATTATTAGTTAAGAGTTGTCAATAGTATTTACACAAATAAAAAAAGTATAATATTCACATAATGAAATAAATATGTTTTGAGGCACATATTTTTCTTTTGCAGCAAGAGTGCCTATTACATGTTAATGGGGCCAAAAATGACGCATACTCATTATTTTCACATCTTTCTATAAAGGAATATTACTCAAAACATTAGAATGAAACTTTTTTGCTGACATAAAGCTTTAAAATAAACAGTTTTCAATATGGGATTTTAATGGAAACATTCTTCACTACAGAAGTGCCTTTATAAAAAAAGAATAAGATTCACTAATATGAAGAAATTCATATTCTTGTAGATAAAAATTAAAAGCCATTTGAAGATAGATAAAGCCTAAAATTTTCCCTGTTTACTGAAGGCTAACACTATCTCTTTTTTTTCCTCTGCATTCTCTAAATGGAAAGAGTTTTCAAAGTAAAGCTTGTAAAGAATGAAATGGAATTCAGATTAAACAATCATTCTTTAAATAAGGAAAGGATACTGAACAAAATTTTGAAGTTAAAGAATATCAGCATATGATCTTACTCTAACATTATCTTTGTAACTTAACATTCAAAAAGTATTGTGATTATATAAATAAACAACAATTTGAAGATGCAAATTTTGGACTTCAATGTAACATGAAATCAACAAAATTCCAATAATTTTTCACTGCAGATGACATCCTTTCACTATCACAGAAAAATTTTATTATTACACATTTCAACAATTCAGGACATGTTTTTATAACTATACATAATTTCAAAAGTTTTTATTATAAATAAGCAAATTAAAGTACACAATTACCTTCATGATTCAAATTATTAAGCTGGTTTAGCTTGGACTGACAAAATAATTTCTACTATCATATCATCAATAATTTCATCCATAATGTTCTCGCAAGCTTGCTAAAATAACAGAACAGAATGATTAAAGAGATATAATGGAAGCCATACCAAACTAATACACCTTACACAAATATAATATTTCAGAAGCCACAAAATAACCATTGTCTGTTATTTTACAAAATTGTTTATAGATAACTATGAATGTTTCGAATATTGATACTGAAATTTACAAAACTTACATATTTAAAATGGTTAGTATACATTCTCAACTTTTCAATACTCACTTGTCTATTATGAATTAAAGATTGAAAATAAATGATTACCAATCTAAGCTCTAAAACATTTCAAAAATTATTTTTCTTCTCAAAACATCAAACAAGTAATTTTATAGTATAGGGAAGAAAATTTACTGGCAATCCTCTATATAATTCAGAATAGAAACAGAAGTTTCTGACATGTTCTCCCAAAATGGTAATTTTAAAAAAATAGGTTTTTTTTTCTTTACGATTTCCCAACAATTTAATTCTTGACAATTTTTATATTGTAACCAAAATTTCATTAATATACTAGCTCAACAGTTTTTACCTGATTATATATATAATAAAAATAATATCACAAGAAATTATGCTAGGATTTAAGGGACCTAGGACCTTTGCAATAAACCTCTAAAAATGACTGATAAATTGATGTAATCAAAGCTGCTATAAACCAACTAGCTTTGCTGATAATCACTTACTTAACACCGAGTAAAAGTATTTTTGAACATAACACAAATATTTTCCCCTTCTTATAATTTATATATATTTCATATAAATGATATATAATATTATAATATGAAAAATGTCAAAATAAAATTAATGAATTACTAAATGATAGCAAATGTCATTCTTCTGTTGTCATTATTTTTACTACCAACTTACCATCAGCATCTCTTGGTTCCTGGCATCTTGAGCAGTGGGCTGATTTTCTGTCTGTCCGGGCATTCTGAATTTATCCTTCAAGCGCTTAGATGTAAATGATAATCGTTATCTATCAATTTTACGGGAAAAGCAGAAACGAATAGGTCTTCCAAATCAATTTAGTCTACTCTGTCTAACGCACAGAGAAGATGACAACAAAGCTTTCACTTCAGCTTTCGCTTATCGATCGCAGCGCCATCTAAGCTATTAATTTTAAAAGAACTTCTTAAGACAACACGGCGATGTCACGTGGCTGACATATTGGATGTTCTCGTATGGGTTATTTATTCTTCTTTTTCTCGTCACTATGATCATTCATTGCGCTGGAGAATATCTTTTATATTTCGCCGAATTATAATTTTGTATACTTTCTCTTTTCTCTCTCTCTCTGTGCTTTAAATTTTTCTGGATTTCTATGGATGTGAAGGTCGATGATGCCTGTTCGAAAATTAGAACCTTCTTTATGCGAAACTCCTGGACAAGTTTTATTCGGAATTCTTCCAGATGAGAATAGTTATAATTTCTTATGTAATTTATATATTTGTATTATATGTATATGTGAGGTAACTTTTGTTTTTGCTTTTTCTCATTCATTACAAAATGTTTATCATTTGGATTATTATCTGAACTCTTATAAGTGTACTTTAAAATTTAGTGAAATGGGATTTGTGTTGATTATAAATTTTTTTATGTTATATTTTCCAGAAACAAAAAATGGCTGTCAGCCCTAAAATGGAATATTCCACCAGAAAATTTAAAATACATCTTAAGATATGCCTCAGGGTGAAACAAACATTTCTCTGACTCCTCTTTGCTCTGTTAAAAATTATTAGTAGACAAAATTTAAATCATAGATAATAACCTTTCTTTTTTTAAATCATGTGAGAACATGATCCTGTTTTCGTTAGGAGGTTTTGAATAGTTGAAGGTAACAAATAATTGAAGCTTGGAATCGCTTAGGCAATGAATAAAGCATAAGTGGCAATATTCATAATATCTTTTAATCGTATATATTTTTTACCTACTTTTACCAGTATTTCATTATTATCATGTATGCTTCTTTGAAAGCAGATGCGTTTTTAAAAGATTGGCCTTCTTTTACAAGTATTGCTTTATTATTACGTATGCTTCTTTGACAGCAGATGCAGTTTCAAAAGGTTGACCTGTTTTTACCGGTATTACTTTATTGCTGCGTATACTTCTTTGACAACAGATGCGATTTTAAAAGGTTCACGTAGAACTATGACATTGTAGCTGTAATTTTCATGGAATATAGCTTTTTTTTTTTAGGAAATTAAATAATTTAATTTTTATAATATGTTAAAAAAAACACGTCACTTTCCGTTTAATAACAGTTTTGAAAAAAGTATTTCCATTTTCCCCCAGAGGGGTAATATCACTTCATTCATTTTTAAGCGAGAAAAATTGAAATATTTGACTCACGTTCAAAGATTCATGCATTATAAAATTGTATCAATTTTTTTTTTTAAAAAAGCAGTTTATGTTTACAAAAATATTATTTTCATAAAAAATTTTTATAAAGTAATACGTTTAAGATTTTATTGGTAAATAGTTTATCATCATTTGGAAATGGCATATTATACTGTTCGAGGACGAGCTGCAAAGCCCTCCGCGCTTTTGCACATGCGTTAAGGTGGATTTAAGTCGTCAAAATATGGGGTGAAAGGAAAGATGGAAGGAGATCATTACATTTAACAATGAATGCTCATGGTTTCATCAGACGTAAAGATTACATATAATCTATACTTATAATAAAGCTGAATACGAGTGTGTGCGTTGGCGCTCTACAGGCCAGACCGTTGGACTTACAGCTACCAAATTTGGTACATGTATACCTTGGAGGTCGGGAATGTGCACCTCGGAGCCCTTTTTTCGATTTTTTAATTAGAATTTGAATCAATTAAAATTTAAGCGAAATTTCGACGTGTTTCCGCTATAACTTCCGAAAATATTATTGCACAAACATGATTTTTATATCTCTTAAAAGATTTTAAAAAATTAGCTTTCTAACGGTATCAGATTTTTTAATTTACAACGTAAGCTTCTATTTTTAACGAAATTTTAAAGAAATGTTTTAACCATGTTTTTAGCACGTGACTGGATAAAATAAAAGAATGCCGAAAGTTCGAATAAAAAAAAAACTATCATCGCAAAATAAATTTAAAGAAATGCAACTTTTAGCACGTGACTGGATAAAATAAAAGAAATATAAAATGTGATATTTTCTAAAAAAATAAATGCAAAGCAAAGGATTGTATAATCGTTTGCTATATTTAAATAATTAATTCAATTAATCTTCTTTACGGTAAACCTGATCGACAGGATATGCATTGGAATTCCGACTTAATGGCATATTTTTATTATCGTTTGCAATATCTGTATCATTAATTCAATATTTTTTTTTCATTATAAAATGTGATAGTTTCTAAAAAAATAAATGCAAAGCTAAGGTTTCCATAAAATCTGCAAGAGCACGTCAAAGGGAAAAAATTAGGTTTTATCACCACGTTGCCATCATTTTGACGGAAGTTCAAATTTAAAAAAAAAACTATAATCGGAAATTAAATCTGAAGAAATGCAACTTTTAGCACGTGACTGGATAAAATAAAATAAATATAAAATGTGATATTTTCTTTAAAAAATGCAAAGCAAAGGATTCTATGATCGTTTGCAATATTTAAATCATTAATTGAACAAATTATCTTTATTTATACGGGATTGAATTTATACAGGATATGTATTCAAATTCCGGTCCAATGGCCAGTTTGTAATATATTATTAATAGGCATATATATTGTTTAATGCTATTAATTTGATCTAAATGAAGTCAATAATTACATTTTATGTAGTTTGAGTCAAACAATGCATTTATGAATAATTAGTTTTAGATTTCTTCATACTTTGCTCTGTGAGCCATATTTTACAATATATTTTAATCAATATTTTAAATAAAAGTTGCTACATCAATCAGTCTTCTAAATCAATCATTAAAACTGACTGATTTATAAAATTAAAGAATATTATTAGGAAAACGCATTATTTTAGAACTTTCAGTCCATCATCTTAAAGAAAATATTAATTTCAGGCCAATCAATGCTCGGAGTTACTTCAAGGCTATTGAATATGTGATTTAATTTAAAATTTTAGAACCCATTACTCATGGCGAACCAGCTGGTCGCCAAAGGCGACTAGTTAGTAATACAGACGGAAAAAAGTACTAATGCACAGTAAAATATTTCAGAGCAATTTTCTGAATAAAGGTATCGAATGGGGAAAATTAAAGCTCAAAGGTAATACCAGAAATACGCTAAGCATTTTACTCTTTAATGAGATAGAATCGTCGAAATGGTGTCGTCTCAGAATCCCTTATATATATATATTATATATATATATTATATTATATATTATATATATATATATATATATATATATATATATATATATATATAATCATAAAATTAAAACGAAACCAACTAGGTCGAAATCGAAATTAAAATTCAATTCAGAATTACTCGCTAAAAGTTCACAAAATGAAAGGTAAATGAATAAGAACCAATTAATGAAACAAATCCAAAATACTATAATCAAAGAATTATTTAAACGAAACAGAAACAGAACTAACCATGGAAATGAAACCGAAACCGGAATCGAAACTAAAAATCATTACTGATTCAAACAAGTTTAAGAATTAAAAAAGTTTTTTAATCAATCATTGTATTTGGAGAGCGCAAATGCAGCTACAACTAAAATACAAATGAATCTAAATTAATTAGCAAAATAAGACAACCAAATCAAAACAATAACCAATAGAAAAAGAAACCGGCCTGAAAACTTCGTCAAGGGCCACTTTCAAGCAAGGATTCCAAATAAGTTATTTTTTCTGTGAGGCATCGGTGGACAATGGTCAAAAGTATTGACACCTTGTGACCCGAAAATCGACTGATATAGGGATATAAACTACTCATGTATCTATAACAAATTTAATATTTTTAAAGATTTTTTGAAAACAGAAAACTGTAGTAAGAGATTTAAAAGAGGTAAAGGTAAAGGGGGTAATTTTCAAATAATATTTGAGGAATTGCTGAATTATTGTAATCTGGATCATATAGAGAAAACATTCCCAAAATTAGGAAATATATTTTTGGTCTTAGAAAAAGTAAAATTAAATGGTTAATAAATAATAAACTAGCTGATTTAAAATTCGAAAATTTTTACACCAAATGTGTAATTCTAGATCTTATTAAATTTAAGCTTAATATTGAAAAAAAAAACGATTTATTAATTAATAATGTTAATAATTTAAACAAAGAATTCTGCGTTATAAAATTTTTAGACATTGACTATGAAAAACTAAAATTACCCGAAATTTTGCAGATTAACAAAGATTTCTTTCCTTTAAAGAATACAATAGTTTCAATTGCATTCAGCTATGCAGCAACTTTAAAGAAAAATATTTGCAACTACAATTACTATAGTAAAAATTTAAATAAAGTAAGCAAAATAGACTGTTATTGTGATAAAGATATCTATAAGGATTATGTGGATACGGAGAAAGGATATGTAATAACAGGGGATTTAAAAATTATAGATTCTAGCTCATTATGAGATCTAATGGGAAAGGGAACAACATTTAGACTTAGAGAAAGATTAAACAATAAAAAAGTGTTGATTTCTATTGGGCGCGATTTAGACATTTTTATTTCTAAAATATCTCGAAAATATAATTGGCTTCCAGAGGGTTTAATGAATGGAAAATTTGGGTCTTAGAAGAAATTAAAACTAAGTATAATACGTTTAATGTCAGAATAAAAGAACGGGGATTTTATACTAACAAATCAATAAAAAAGAAATAAAAAATTTAAAAGAGAAATTTATTATAACAGTAATAGATAAATTCAAACAATTCGTCAAACAATTTTTGTATAATGTGTAAGCACTATTATAAAGAGCTTTTAATCAGTGAGTATAATTCCAATTCGACTTATAATTTGGTTAATTCAAGTAAAAAGGACCTTGACAAGAGATTGTTAGCTTTCGCTAAAAAAACTAAAATTAAAACATGCTCTTTAAAGTATCCCTATTTGTTCCCCACTGTTAAATTTCACTAAACACCAATAAAATTTAGATTCATTACCTGCAGTACAGGCAGTTATAATTACTACATGGGGAAGCAATTTTTCAAATACCTAAAAATTATCCTAAGTAAAATTGAAGAAGAAGTTTGCTTTGTCATTAATAATAACAAAAAGGTTTTGAATTTTTTTAAAAGATAACACAATTTATAAAATTAATACTTTTGACCTTGAAAATTTATATACCAACCTTCCCCATGAGAAATTAATAAATGTCTGTACTCTTATATATGATGAATATTTAAATGAAAGTATAATTAATAAACATAACTGGCTGGTTTTATGAAATTTTAATATTATCGAAAATTATGTCTTCAATGGTATTGATTTTCATATACAAGTTAAGGGTATTCCAATGGGTACAGCTTTCTCAAGTGCTTTAGCCAACATTTTCCTACATTATTACGAGAAAAAAATAACTAATAATTACTTAATAAACGGATGGGGATTTATTGAAGATTTAATTTTGTTTAAATTAGATAATACCAATATTGTTGCTAACTACAATCCTAAAGAATTCATTTTAAAAGAAACAAATAAAAATAATCTTACAGCTACTTATCTGGATTTGAGGATCGAAATTGCTAATGATAAAACAATAGTCGGTATTTATGATAAAAGAGACGAATTCAAATGTAATATAATTAAACTCTGTAATTATCACTCTAATCTTAACTCTAAAATTTTCAAAAATTTAATTTTCTCACAATTCAATAAAATTAAAACAATTTGTAATAACAAAATTTCTTTTATAAAAGCAACAAATAGTTTTATTGAAAATTCAAACAGTAATGATTTTCCCAAAAACTACTGCAATATCAATATTTTAATAAAAAAAAGAAATAATGAAATATTAGTGAAATAGATGGCGCTAATAAACCACATTTATCTTTAGTTACACTGTATTATTATTATTAGAAAGGAAGAACGGTTGTTGTCCCTGTGGTGACTAGGTCTGTAAACTTTTTGTTTTCTTAATTTAAGTTATTAATTGTGATTTTTCTTATGTAGTTTTACTTTTTATATGTATTTTTGTTTCATTTGGGGATGTTTTTTGATGTTTTGCTTTGTTTTTTGTCTTTTGCTGTTTAAATTGGTATGTCTCTTCTCCCTTAATTTTAGGGGGATTTTCGGGTCACGAGGTGTCAATACTTTTGACCATTGTTCCCCGATGCCTCACCGAAAAAATCCCTTATTTGGAATCTTTGCTTGAAAGTGGCCCTTGACGAAGCTTTCAGGCCGGATTCTTTTTCTATTGGTTATTGTTTTGATTCGGTTGTCTTATTTTGTTTATATATATATATATATATATATATAT
>JAPMOQ010005882.1:225730-253552 GCA_026543055.1 Argiope trifasciata
TATATATATATATATATATATATATATATATATATACACTATAAATAAGCATTTGGACACCTATGCAAATGACGATATCTGCGGTCCTAAGGTACATCACGGCCTCCTCCGGTATATATCGTGTAGGAAACGGCATCGGCTTTAGTCGCGTGCAAGATGCCTCGCAGTTCGGAGCTCTCTGATTTCGAGAAAGGTATAATTATCGGGCATCACAAATGTGGCTGATCCTTAAGGGACATATCTAGCGATCTGAAGTACCCAAAATCGACAGTGGCCTATGTGATTAAGAAGTGAGCGGTGATTGTCAGAATGTGCACCGAGTCGGCAGACCAACGAAACTGGGATATAGAGGCCGACGAGTGCTGTCCCGAGAAATTCGCAAGAACCGAACCCAACCGATGGCCCTCATCCGCGAGGAGCTTCAACAGGCATCCTGGAATATTTTTTCAAGAATACCATCTGTGAGGAAGCACATCTGCTTGGTTTTCATGGTCGTGCTGCTGCCCTTTGTAAGCCTTTGATCACAAAGGCCAACCACGCTACTCGGTTAATGTGGTGCATAGGACATCGAAATTGGACCGTAGATCAGAGGAAACGGGTTATTTAGAGTGACGAATCAAAGTTCACCCTTTGCTGTTCGGATGG
The DNA here is from genome assembly GCA_026543055.1 of Argiope trifasciata. NCBI lineage: Eukaryota > Metazoa > Arthropoda > Arachnida > Araneae > Araneidae > Argiope > Argiope trifasciata. The sequence goes on from JAPMOQ010005882.1 coordinate 226,376, forward strand.
CAGGGTCTGGGTCTGGCGTTTACCTGGAGAACGTCTCCTGCTAGAATGCATTGTGCCAACAGTCAAGTTCGGCGGAGGTGGAATTATGGTCTGGGGGTGTTTCTCCTGGTATGGACTGGGACCCATGGTCATCATTCATGGTAAGCTCAACTCCGATGCCTACTACACTATTTTGGATAACAATGGGCTTCCTACTTGGTGGCAGTTTTACGGGTTGGACCCCTGTTACTTTCAGGACGACAATGCCAGTTGTCATGTTTCGACTTTAACCATGGCTTGGTATGGTGCCAATGGAGTTCATCGTATGGACTGGCCTGCCCAGAGTCCAGACCCGAACCCTATCGAGAACCTCTGGGACGAGTAGCATCGCCGAACTCAGGGGTGCACTACCCGTGCAAAATCGGTGAAGGAACTTATGCCTTCTCCATGTCGACTGGAAGAAAATACCACTAGCTGTCATACAAAGACTTGTGGAAAGTATGCCCCGGAGGGTCCAAGCTGTAATTACATCTCGTCGAGGCTCTACCAACTATTAATTTTGAATAAAAGTTTTTCTTTTGTATTACAGGTGTCCAAATACTTAATGATGGTCAGTATATATAATGTGGCTTAAAGTTCATATATCAACTTCTCATATCAACTTCTGGACAAGAGAGTACACTTTTGTCTATGGGTTATGTTATGTGGACATGAGCCACAACGTTGGAAGTTTGAACTCAGAGAACGCACATTGGTGATCCTGGTTCTGAACTAACAAACGCAACCTTCGTGGCTTCCTCGCCCAAGCGGAATGGTGGTGGCAAAAGCCGCCATAGCGCTTGGGGCTTCAAAAATGCTCATCCCTCACCATAACGCTTAACGCGATAAAAACGCTCGTCGCCCATCAAAAACACTTCGTGCGACAACATCGTTTGTCTCACATCCAACTCACAGGAGAGAGGTAATGTGGTGGTAAGTTCATAAGCCAGATAACAGCTTCCGGATACAAGTGTACACTTTTGTCGGGCGGTTTTGTTATAAGGCCATGGACCCAATGGTTCCGAGTTCGAATCTCCAAGAATGTACAGTTTTATTATTTATGCCCAATAAATTTGTTTTATAGCACTTTAAGTCTGACATTTATTATAACAGTTTGATGCAAAGCTAAATAAATTTTTTTCCTATATGACTACAAAAAATGATAATTAACTTTAAAAAGAATTTTCTTTACCATAATGGAATCAATTTATGTGATGTAAAAGTTCGTTGTCATGTACTTCTGCGAATTGCATTTAAACTTTCATCCGCAGCTCTTGAGTAGATGAGTCTGTCAGTAACGTTATCCGCCACGTATGAAGCGGATTTTTTGTTTACATTTGAAGTTCTAACTTTTGTAATTTTCTTTTCTCTTATTTCATGTTAAAAGATGAAATACAGGTGTGATGCTGGATACTTTCAGGGGATACGTACTTTAATGTGAAACTCAAGAGCGATTGCCGAGTAAAATTTTTTTTTTTTTGTTTCCTTTCAACAATCCTGAATTGGGTTGGTAGCATTTTAATATAAGATTGTAAGCCTTCTTCGAAGTTGGTTAAATGCTCCAATCATTTTGAAGAATCCATTCAGTGCGTGCCCATTTATTAATTACCGGAATATTATTGGTGTTTAAGTATTTTTATACTGTGACAGCATATCTGATAAGCCGCTTTTTATTCAAAGTCATCTGATCGATGTATTTGAACAGAATGTTGTGATGACAGATGAAGGTTTGCAAATTGAATAAGAATTACAAAAAACATGATATAAATTGAAATGCTCTGAATTTATAAAAGTCTGTATTCAGTTTAATAATACTGAAAGATCTGATAACTGCAAAATATCTAATGTAAGGCTACAGTAGAAAGAACTATTTCAAGAATTAAAATGCTCTAATATAGGGATTATTTTGCAGAGACTCTCCTTTATACATGTGTATATAATGTTAATTCTGTTTTTTTTCCTTACTTGCATGTTGTGTAACTTTCAAAGCCGTAAATTAACATCAAATAATTTTTGTATTGGATTTTTAGTTGATGATATGAAAATAAAATGCATCATAAGGTTTTACTGATTTATTATGAACTTTAAAGTTTTCTTTATCTTTTGATTATTCATATTATTCAGTTATTACTGGATAATCATGTATAATAACAAAATTCTATATTTAATCTCAATAGAGTTTTCCCCCTCATAATTATCATTTTTGTTCCTTGTATTTAAACTGAAATTGATCGTTATAATATCCTGCTATACCAATGTGCACTTTAGTGATTTCTGTTGTTAGAAATACAGGTATTTCCGTTGAAAATCAATTTCCATATCAGCCTTTATTATCCTTTTTTTATTTTAATTTCGTTGCTACATGAATTCTCCACTCTTATTTTCTATTTCTTTAGTATATCAATTTTGAATCCTAAAATTCTGTAAAAATATAAAAGTGTTTCTTCCAACTCCTCTTTATATCCTACTTAATTTCTATATTTATATATATTTATCATGAACTTATTTGTGTTTATTCAGTTTACTGTACTGCATATTTTTGTTTTATTTTATGCTATACATTCAATGGAATTTTTATGAATGTAACCAGTATTTTAAAATGTATTTCAGAAACTTTCTGCTTTAAAAGTATATTGCTCGACATTGTGTTTCCATTGGGATAAAAAAGAACTATTCTTTAGTATCTAGAATTTCTGTTCATGGTCATGTGTCATGTACCAAACAAACCGTTTGTATTCAATTTTCAGCCGGGTTGAGGAAGTCAGGGATATCTACCGATAATGTTGATTATCGGCAGACATCAAACACATTAATATTAAAGTTAAATGCTACGCTAGCCGAATAATTATAAAAAAATCTTTTGATTTTTTTTTTCAAAAAAGTAACTGTCATTTTGGACTATTTCCTCCAAATTTTCGTAGTAATATAATTTTACTTACTATATTAAATTTTAATTAGTATTTTCAATGTAATTATTGTTTTCCATGATTAATTAATATTGCTTTTTAATTATTGGGTCGTTCGGAAAGTCATTTCGTATTTTTGTGTCAAAATGAAAAGAAATTTTCGTTTAATGAATAAATTATTTATTAAATTATAAAATTGCCATTCTGGTCTAATACCTTTTGCCATTCTGGTCTAATACCTTTTGGAAGTAACATGATTACACGCTCATAAAAGTTTTGGTCTTTGCTGTAAAAAAAACTGATCGAGGTGGTTTTTGGCCTCCTCATTTGAAGGAAAAATTTTGCAAATCAGTTCTGGTACTGATGTACTGTTAACACATCTTCTCCACACATATTGGCTAATTTATTTCTGGCTTGAACAGCATGTTTACCTTTTATAGCAAAAAAGAAAAAAATGACGAAAATGCTGTTTATTGCTCTCCATATTTAAAAGGGCACCATCCAAAAACTACTGCGAAGAATCAGCTGCACTTTTTCACACTCAAGCCTTGTTATATCAGCTCTTAAAACATAAAATGATTTTGCGGTTTAAGTATGAAATTGGGTGCGAAAAATGCAATTAAATCCTTTGTCAGGAAAAAACGAAATTACTTTCCGAACAACCTAATAGTTTGATATCCTTTTATTCTTTTCCTTCCCATATCTTTTTTTTTTTTTTTTTGGTTCAAAGGATACAGTTTGACAAATGGATATATCAGCGTTTTTGAAAAATTACATATGCACTTTTATATATTTTATTTAACACGTTCCCTGCCAGACCGTTTTTTGAAGACTTCCTGTTCAGGCCGCGTGGGGCGTATGTGCCCAACGTTTTACTTTTGTATTTTTGTTTTGTTTCTGGCGTATGCCTTACAATAATTAAAATAACTCAAAAATCATAATTATCAAGGAAAGGTTGTATAGTTTAAAATGCATAACACAACAAACCAACACATTTATTTTTCTAGGAATTAGTTCAATCAATACCTGACTGAACATTACTATGTTAAGTTGCATCCTCCCATTTAATTCTTTTTATCATGCGTATATCAGTTTAAAACATAACATTTTAGTTAAATTCAAGTTTGTATGCAATTACAAAGGGATGTTACGAAGAACTTTATTAAAACATGGCAAACATAAGTGTGGTTTATCTATACAACTATCGCAGAATGTTGCAACATTTACGGTACAGTTTCTTCCCGATTGGGAACAAAATTTTTTAACATTTCTTTCGTAGCAAATTTTACAGCGCTTTCTTATCAAATTAAAGAGGCTTTCCTTTTTTTTGAATTTCGTATCGATTTCTTCTTTATCCAATCGTGGAGAATTATTATTATTACACGACCTCAGATTCATTGCTAATTTTTTTGGAATTCGATGCTTGTTATTTTTCGGTTTGTAAGACTGTTATATTTAATCCATGAATTCACGACAGCTGTGTTCAGGAAAATTTCAAATAAATTTTTTTAATACTACTTTACTGATTTTCGTAGAGAACTGCAATATGAAGCCATTTGATTGGAGATATCTACACAAGACTTCCCTTCATTATAATCCACAATAACCTTCGGTTTTGTAACAATATTCCCCCTTTTCCGCATAGCCACAGTCCCATTAGAGTGTTTTGTTGATAATAAAAGAACATCACGCTTGTCCTTCCATTTCTGTATTTTCAAACCATCATTGCTTTCCTTAGCGATATATTCATATCGCTTTAATTTTTTTTTGAAAGTAGGTCTTTTGGAATTCCACGGCGATTTGATCGTATTATTCCAACCAGATGAGTGTTTTGAACAACTAGCTTTTTGGCTAATTCAATACTTGTGTACCAATTATCGGTACATGTTGTATGACCTTCACCAAATATACTTTTGCACAATGACAGGACAACATTGGTAGGCGTTGTTTTCTCTATATCCGTTTTTTTCCCACACTAAATTTTGAAGGCGGGTGTATATCCCGGTCTTGAACATAATTTGAATATTTTGATACCATATTTATGTCTTTTTTGTTTTATATATTGTTTGAAGACAATGCCACCTCGAAATGGAATCAGAGATTCGTCTACACAAACAATTTCGCCTAGTTCAAAATACTTTTCAAAATTTTCATTCAACATATCAATGACTGTTTTAATTTTATACAAGCGGTCGTTTACATTTTCCTTGTCATTATCATTAAAATGCAACATTCGTAGCAAAAGTTCAAAACGATTTCTTGGTATTATTGAAGGTAAAGAGTCTGCGAATATGCCGGATCTTTAGACCAATACAAACTTATTTCTGGAAGCTTTACAATTCCCATCCACATAATAAATCCAAAAAAAACCGTTTTATCTCGTGTTTGACTGTTGTTATCCATTCATCTAATCGAGATGATGTTTGTTTAGATAGACATTGGTGCACATACCGATTTGTTTCCGTGATCGAAGAATTCATCACTCATAAATCAAAAATAAATATCTTCCGGTTTTTCGTAAGTTTGATTAAATATTTTGAAACCCGGTGAACCAACAAAAGATGTAAGGCGCGGTTGGTTTCCGATGGGATCAGCCCAATCTATATGCGAAGTAGTTATATTGTTTATAGAAGGTCCAGCATCTTCATCTTCATAACTGGATAAAATGCGAGTGCCGAGTGTGGAAAGGCGATCAAAACGAATGATTTCCTCTGAACTGTTTGAAGAATCTTCAGAAAGGTTTTTTCGTGCAATCCTACGGCGTTTTGCTAAAATTTCTGAGAGTGGCACTTCAGAATCATCAATAGAAAAACTGTTGCTGTTGGATGCCATATCTGCTTATAAGGAGTAATGATTGCAAAATTTTGAAAAGGTCTGAAGAAGAAAAGGCGGGAAAAATTGCAACCATTTTTAATGCAAAGTATCTCCGAATTTATACCGCTGAAATAATAAGTACGTGCCGTATTTCTTTCGTTTAACACACTGAGCTATAAATCAATCCCAGCTTCAGTAAAGCAGTAAGTATTGTATCAACGACACGAGAATAAATGACTAATCGAAATACGATGAATGCAAAAAACAAGTTACGCAGAAAAAAATTGCCCATCACGCCACGTGGGGCGTATACACCCCACGATTAAATGAAGGTATCAGCAGTATTATTAAGATGCCCATAATTGACTGCATAATGAATTTTTTTTAATTCTTCATTTTACGATCCTCTGAACTGAGGACCTTCAGAGGAATGATCACCAAATGGCTTGAACGGAAAGTTCAGCTTGGGGCGGATGCGCCCCACATGGCAGGGAACGTGTTAAATGTTGTTGAATGTTGAATTTTATGAATATAGTTTCTTTTAAATAAGTTAACATTTTTAAGCTTATTAATAAAATCATTGCATTTTTGTTATGTAAATCTTTTTATTAATACTGAGACTTTGAAGTTTTCAATGTGCTAAGAGGAAAGAACATGAAACTCAAATTTCTATATATTGAATGAATTATGATAGCAAATTCAAATTATACAATATGAAAGGTATAGATACAATTTTTTTTAATCTATACGAATTATGAATCAGTTATTTCATTTTAATTTGTGGAAATCATTAAAAAACAAGCAAGCAAAATCACAACTTTTAAATTTTTTATTTACACATTACCAAAAATATAGATCAAATACATATGAATGATTTTTCGAAAAAATATGATCAAATGGATTTTTCATTGTAATGAGCTATTAAAAATAACTCAAAAATTATTTATTATTCTAGACATTTGAAAAGAATATAAACATAACATGACAAGAATGTCAAAGTAAATGATGAAATAAATTATATTCAACAAAAACATTCAAGATACTAGTTTTTCATCACCAATAAAAACACAATGTCGAGTAATACGCTTTTAAAGCAGAACGCGTCTGAAACGCATTTTAAGAAGCTTAAGTTACATTGAATGAATATCATAAAATAAAACAAAAACATACAATAAAGTAAATTTAATAAACACGAGTAAGGTCATGATACCTTATTAAATATGAAATAAAGAGCAGTTGGAAGAAACATTTCTATGTTCTTACAGAATTTTATGATTCAAAATTGGTATATAAAGAAACAGAAAAAAAGACTGAAACATTCATGTATCAATGAAATTGGAAATAAGAAATATATAATAAATGCTTATATGGAAATTGGTTTTCAATGAAAATGAATGTATTTCTTAAAACAGAAATCACTGAGAAGACACAAAAATGATAATTATCACAAAAAACACAAATGAGAATAAACGCATTAGTATTTTGTAACTAAACAAGTTTACCCAGCAATAACTCAATAATATGAATTACTCAAAGATACAGAAAACTTTAAGGCTCATAATAAAAAAGTAAAACCTCATAATGCATTTAATTTTAATGCCATCAACTAAAAATCATGTACAAAAATTATTTGATGTTAATTAATGGTCTTTAAAAATTATACAACCTGCAAGTAATAAAAAAATAATGAATTAACATTATATAAACATGTATGCAAGAGTCCCCGCAAAACAGTCCCTGTATTTGTGCCTTTTAATTCTTAAAATAGCTCTTTTGACTGTAACCCTTATATTGGATATCTTGCAGTTATCAAATCTTTCAGTAATATTAAATTGAATACAGTCCTTTAAACATTCAGAACATTTCAATTTATACCAAGTTTTTGTTCAATTCGGAAACCTTTATCTGTCATCACAACATCATTCGTTTCTAATAAATGTATCAAATGGCTTTTAATAAAAGTTGCTTGTCCTATATGCTGTCACAGTGTAAACATTACTAGAACACCAGTAATGGGGTAATTAGTAAATTGGTACACATTGAATGAATTCGAAATGTTCAGAGCACATCACTGACTTCGAAGAAGGCTTACAACCTTTTATTCTAATGCTAACAACTCAATTCAGGATTGTTGAAAGGAAACTTTAAGAAAATACATTTTACATGGCAATCACTCTTGAATTCAAGATTAAAGTATCCAGCATCACGCCAGTATTTCACCTTTTAATATAGAATAAGAGGAAAGAAAATTACTCAAAGTTATAACTTCAAATGTAAACAAAAAATCCGCTTCATATTTGGTGGAGAACGTTAATGACATACTCATCTACTAAAGTGTTTCAGAAGAAGGTTTAAATGCCGTGCGCATAAGTACATGGCACCTTACTTTTACTTCACATGAATTGATCCCATTCATTTCCTCGATTACTTTAACATCCTTGTCATGCTATGTTCATATTCTATATAAATATGTAAAATAAAAAATAATTTTACAGTTATATTTAACAGATAATTGCATTAAAACATTCATTTTATCATGTTTTTTCGAATAATTATTTTATCCTTATTTTTTGATTATATGTAAATAAAGATTATGAAAAGGTAATTTTGCTTCTTTGTTCTTTAATGATTCCTACAAATTAAAAGGAAATAACCGATTCATAAGTTGCATAGATTAAAAATATGGTATCTATACGTTTTATGTTTCATAATTTGAAATAAAAAGAATAATTTATTTAGTATATAACAATTTGAGTTTCATGTGTTTTCCTATAAGCAAATTGAAAACAATTATATAATTTTCTAAGAAAGATAACTACATAAGAAAAAGATGTAATATTTTTATTAGTAAGTTTTAAAATATTAACTTATTTTAGAGTAATAAATTTTTAAAAGAAACTATGTTCATAAAATTCACTATTCAATAACATTTGAATAATATATAAAAAGAACATAGGTAATTTATCAAAAGCACTGCCATAACCATTTATCAAAATGTATCCTCCGACCAAAAAAAAAGGATAAGGGGAAAGGAAGAATAAAATGGTATCAAACTATTTAAAATGAAATATTAATTAATCATGCAAAATAATAATTACATTGAAAATACTAATTGAAATTAATTTACATTGAAAATTATATTACTACGAAAATTTGGAGAAAATGATTCAAAATATTAATTTTTTAAAAATCAACAAATTTTTATAATCATTAGCATAACATTCAACTTTCATTCTTTCATTAACGTTATAGGCAGGCATCCCGACAGCATATTCCTAGCATTATAAACGAACTTCAAAATAGTTTTGGTTCGTATTGTTATGTCTTGATCACAACGGATTAAATATGAGAGTAGAATTTTTAGGCAATTCTTTTATATTTATATACATACATACATACATACATACATACATACATACATATATATATATATATATATATATATATATATATCAGAACAATTTGTTCTAATCTAGGTTAAAATGTTTGATTTTTACTCAACAATCGAAGGTTGAAGGTTTATCGTGAAAAGAGTTCTCCATCAGTTTGGAGAAAAACACCACAAGACACTCACAGAGTGTTAGACAGCACGACTACTTCACGGTGGAGAGTAAAAAAATAGTAGTCCGGAATCCAAAAAGTCTCTTTTCTTCTTCTAAGAGAAATTCGCACTTTATCGCTGTTCAAACACCGCTTTTTTCATCTCCCATTCGCCTACGTGAGCTCTCTATCGGTCAATCGTTCAATAAAAATTTTCCTCATTTGTGGCTCCAGCCTGACTTGGAGAAATGTCTATCAATGATGCGCCCTAGCAACTGACAGCTGTGGAGCACATATCAATAGTCCCTTCACAAAGGGGACCATTTGGCATTCCGATGTTTGATACTCCTTTCATTTGAAGATGTGATAGGTTCCTCCCCAGCAATGAAAATTATATGTGGTCTTTCAGCTGAGCACTAATGACTAGAGTCGTCGACCGCACGGCGATATCTAGATCCCCCCCCCCCCTTAGAAAACTGAGGGCTTTTAACTATGGAGAATATTAACAGGTGGTGACACAACTGGCTGGAAAAGCCGATTATTGTGAATGGGTCAGCGGAACATTCCACTCCCCCCCCCCTTTTAGAGAGGATTTTTTTCTTGGATTTATGAAGAAAAAATCCTCATTTTCTCCAATAAACATGTTTATACTACTGACAGAGGTATAATTACAGCATTTAAAATTTAATCTTCTTGAATACAATTTGTAAGCTAAGATAATAAAAATAACAGAATTATACACTTCTTTAAGTAAGGCCTTCCTTATCTGCTTAGTAAAATTTCATTTCCTCAGATCTTTTTACAAAAAACTAAACCGAAAATAATGAATTAATTTGCAACCTTATTTCGAATTTTACGGTGGCTAAGAGATTCAGCATTTAAATGTTTTTTCCTGCTTTATGTCTAATCTTATATTGGAAGGTTTGTAATTCCAAAGACCAATCCATTAAACGCGCATTCGATCAGGAATTCGAATTAAACCAGATCAAATGATTACCGTCAGTTTCAATTACAAATTCCTGCCCATCTAAATAGTATTTGAGTTTTTTTTTATCGCGCAAATAATGGTTGCACATTCTCTTTCCGACGTACTGTAGTTGCTTTCAGCATTCAATTTTTTTTAATACTTAAATACAGAATGAGATGTTCTTGACCCTTTGAGTCACTTTGGGACATCACGATTCCCATTCCGATGTCTGAAGCATCCGTTTAAAGGAGAAATTCTCTTTTATAGTCAGGAACGTACAATATTGGCTTTTTAGTCTGTCTGCGCTTTAATTCTTCAAAAGCCTGATTACATTCTTCTGTCCAAGTATTTTTTTCTCTTTTAAGTCTCCCTTTTAAAACATTTGTTAAGGGGACTGCAGTTACGTAAAAGTCCTTTACGTAGTGAGCGTAATGTCTCGCTAAGCGCAGGAAAGCTCTAATTTGCGTTTTTGTTGTGGGAATCGGAAAATTTAAGGCGGCCTTGATTATTTCTTCCGCGGGTATTTGTACACTCTCTCCTACGATATGCCCTAAATATTTGGTAGGATTTTGAGCAAATTGGTATTTCGATGGCTTAATAGTTGAATTTGCATCACCTACACATTTTAAGACTTCTGTGTGTTTCAAGTGATCATCCCAATTCTGCGAATTGAACGCAATGTCATTTAAATACAGAACGACGAAGCTTTCACAGTTCTGTAACAACTGTGACATGAGCTTACTAAAGAAATATGGGGCGTTGACCAAACTAAAAAGCATTCTTATCAGAACATAGATTCCGAAACTTATAACAAACGCAGCGTAACGTTATGCCTGTTTACTGAGGGGAATTTGCCAGTATCCTATGCTAAGTCAACTACGGTAATGAAATTTGCGGCTGATTCTCTTCCCACACCCTCTTTGATATTCGGTAACGGGAAATATTGTGTTCACACAATTGAGTTCAAACGTTTATAATCGATACAAAGACGAGGGTCCTTTCCCTGAGCTCCACTAAGATCATCGGTGAAGTAGAATCGGATTGGCCGATTTCAATGATTTTTAAATCCAACACTCTTTTGATTTCTGTTTTAAGAATCTCAGTCTAGCGCTGAGAGGTACGGTACGGTTTCGAACTAACTGGTTCATTACTAATTAAATGTATGTCGTGCTCGACTAAGTGCGTTTTTCGGGCTCATTTGAAAAAAAAAAACCTTGTGATTCTAACCAAAATTTTTTTTCAAGGCATCAATCTCTAATGAACTGAGTCGATCCACTACAGCACTATCCCTAATGACCAACTTTTTTCTTTACCTCCATTAATAACAAGATTTATTTGTTCGGGTCTTTGATGGCATAGTTTTAACAAGTTCACGTGGTATATCTGAATTCCATCCCTTTTATTGGCCATTTTTACAATATAATGCGTGTCTGAAAGTTGATTTTCGATTATACCAGGACCCTTCCACCGTACTGACATTTTATTTGGTTGAGAGGTTGTGAGAACTAAAACCTGATTCCCTACTCGAAATTTACGACGTACTGCTTTTTTGACAAACCAAATCTTTCTCTTCGCCTGGATCTCCGTCACTCTTTCAATGGCTAATTCTTGGCATCTTTTCATCCTATTGATAAGTTCGAACATGTATTCGACTATGGAGGAGTATGTTTCCCGGGACTTTACCCAACGTTAATATAATAGGACTTCTGGCTTCCTTAAATTTCTGCTATGCAGAAGTTCTGCGGGTCTAAACTCCTTGCTCTCATGCGTAACCATATGTAGTGGTGGTAAGATTGCGGGGAGGTTTCTTTCCCAATAATTTCCTGACTCAAGACATAAAACTGTCAAGAGTCCTTTGAGTTTCTATGAAACCTTTCGAAACTATTCGATTGCGGAAGATGTACCGCATTATGCGTTCGTTTAATACCAAATCTCTCAAAAAATTCAGTCGTCCATTGACTAGTAAATGAGGTACCTAGGACACACTAAACTTTGCGATAAAATCCCATACCAATGAATACCTTCAACAAAGCATCTGTCATAGATATGGAACTTATTCTTCGACCGGTATTGTATCCGGGCACTTAGAGGTCAATCGCTGTCAATGAATACCGGCTGTTTTAGTACTAAGAGGAAGGAGCTCTACTGCATCGATATTGATTTTGGAGAATATCTCTGAGATGATCCTTACCAGTTTCAGCAGAGCGTTCTTCTTACCGTGAGACTTCCCTGCTTGTTGACACGGATCGCAGCATCTTACGCAAGTTTCTACTTCTTTTATGCAGTTTGGCCAAAAATAATGTTTAAGAAACCTATCCTTAGTTTTAGTAACACCTCTAAGAACAGAAGTAGATTCATGAAACAACGCCAGAATTTTCTCTCGAAAATCCATCCGGATGAATAACTGGAAACCTTCTTTTTCTGCGATGATCCACCGTTTTCCTTAAAAGTCTGTTATCTCTTTCAACAAAAGACCTTTCTCCTTTATTTGCGTTTCCGAAAAAAAGCCTCAAGTTTTCGCATTCCCTCTACAACACCACAAACGAGTCCACTGATTCTCAAAAGGTTAGAGGTGTTCTATTCCCCGTGAGGTAACTGGATATCAATCAACACGTCCTTGGCCATATTAGAAGGGCTCTCAGTCTTGCCAATGGCGTTCAGGGGTGGGGTCTATTTGACGGTCAAGCTAGCCTGAAAGAAAACATTCAAATTCGTGGTTTGCTTTTGTTCCGATATCAGCTTCGCTGTGTCGTTTCCTGACGGATAAACTCCCTTATCTAGACTAGAATCTCTGATAGCTGCTTTTCTTGTAATGCGTCCAAATCAGGGCTTTGAACCTCTAGTTTTGAGAGAGACAGACAAGTAAAATTTACATCTAATGGTTGTTTTACCCAGATGGTGTTCCTGTATAATCCTCCGCGCGGGCATAATTATTACTCAATAAATCAATCGTCACTGCCGAATCTCTCAGAATAGACATTTCGACATTATTTACAAGAACCTTACTCATATTAGGAGCATATAAGGCTTCCGCATGTTTAGTCGTACCTACAGAATTTATGAACTCATAAGGTCCACTTTTTCTTAATTGTGGGCAATTTGGCCTTAAATGTTCTGTGGAGTGACAAATATAATACGCTGATGCTGTCCATCGTTCAAAATTTTCATTCCTCCAATTTCCCTTTGCAAGGGAATTTTTCCAATTGTGGGGGTCGGATTTTCCAACTAGTTTATTTTTAATTCCCTTCATCACCGAAATCGGTCTACCCTTTCTAATGATTTCCGCTCAGGAATTTTAAGATTGTTTGGTTTGCTCTTATGCCTAATCACATTCGTATTGCTCTATTTTTCCTGCTAATTTTGATGGGTATACCAAAGTTCTTCATTCGTCTAGAAATTGATCTTTCACCTCATATGGTACGCGACGTTTAATCTGATCCGTGATCATTAGATTTTTTAAACCTTCAAAATCTGTAACTTCCTACTCTTAGGGACTCACCTACTATAGGTGAGTACGGGTGTCCCAATTCCGAGGTGCCGAGGGATCTTTACTCCTTTTATTTTTATTATCCTCTACGCCTTCTGCTGTTTGCTCGATCCTTCCATCCCTCGAGGGTAGACGAGGGATCTCTCCATGAGAAGCTGTCGCAGCTCTGTTTGCTTTCTGCTTCTCATGGACAGCAAATCCCCCCACGTGTTTGCCGTGCGTTGCAACCCAATAGACGGGTTGTGCACTGTGGCCCTCGGTGTATCAATCGGCTGGTCGCTAGTCACCTGAGTAGCTAGTCTACTACGGATCAAGTGAAGGGGTTATTCCTTGGGCTTGGCGTTAAGGGTGGTCACTGTCCCCGGGGATAACTCCCAGCTTATAGGTTCCGGGTAGCACTAAGGTGTATGCCGAGGCTGGAAACGACCAGAGCCTGTAATTGCCTTCCCTTGTTTGGCTCCGTGGTGGTCGGTGCCATCGGGCCTGAATCTTTTTCAATATCGTATGGCTCCTAGTAATAAGGGTCCCTTCAGTGGGCGTTATTTTGTACCTCGGTCTCAAAATTTAGATAATCTTTTTGATAAGTATTTTGTTTTGAAACATGTATCCGAAAAAAATTGAAAAACATTTGAAAGCGTGTCGCCATTTTTAGTGCAGAAAGCGATCACAGCAACAGTCGATGATGTAACATCTATTCGTAAGATACGATCTGGTGACTTCCTGGTAGAGATTAATTCTCGTAAGCAAGCTAACCAAATTCAAAAACTAAAAGCTTTGGCAACAGTTCCTGTTAGTGTCAACCCCCACCATTCATTAAATATATCGAAAGGTGTTATTACTTGTGGGAAACTTTTTAATCTCTCTATAGATTTAATTACAGCTGAAATAAAATCTTAAGGTGTCACAGATGTCCAACGCATTACTCTCCAACGAGACGGCAATATTCTTTAATCAAAGCATCACATTTTGACTTTTAAATCACCAAAATTACCAGGATTCGTGTATGCAAGGTACATAAAATTACCTGTAAGACCATATATTCCGAATCCCTTGGGATGTTTTAATTGTCAACGCTATGGGCATTCTAAAGCAAATTGCCACGGGACACTCACCTTTCCCGCTGTGCTGCTAAAGATCATGATAGCCAACAATGCTCCGCACCCGAAAAGTGCATGAACTGTGGTGGTAGTCATGCGTCATATTCTAAATTACGGGAACGCTGGCAACTTGAAAAGAAAATAATAACTCTCAAAGTAAAAGAAAACATTTCGTATCCTGAAGCTAGGTGGAAAATTGTAGCACAAACTCCTACTCCTGGTCTGAGCTATGCATCTGCTCAGAAAAAGAACTTTTGTGCCTACTGTCTGTGTCCGAACTGTACTTAAACTGCCAACCGAGCAAAAATACATGTAAAGACTTCAAATTCTGATTCAGAACAATCTATAAACAGCATATCTGACACTGTATACGAGCTAAAACTAATTCAAAAAATAAATTTAAAAAATCATTGGAGTTAAAACTTGCAAAGCGTTGTCAAACGCAGAAAGAATTATCTGCGAAATTGAAAAAATCGTCTTCGGAAAATTCTGTCGCTTTAGGACTGGCAGCTAGGGGTATAGCTCAAAAGGATTTAACATCCATTTTTGGTGGCATATCAAATACCCCCGATCTTAAATTGCATCCTTCAGAGGATGAAAACGAATTTGAAATGAGTTGTGACGTTTCTCCAAATCCTGTCGTTGTTTCTAGCAATTCTTTTATAAAACCTCTCTCTTAAATGGGTACCTTCCTTTCTTAGAATTGTCGGGGCATGCGATCCAAACTTCATGAAATTAAGACTATTTTAAACGCCTTTCATCCTGTTTGTTTTTGCCTTCAGAAAACTTTAATGACGCCCAATATTCCATTGAAATTAAGCGGCTATAACTGTGTTAGCATGGATACAGACACTGGAGGGCGCAGTTCTGGAGGTGTCTGCGTTTTGACATCAAATTTTTACCCAAGCACACCTCTTACTTTGCATATACCTCTACAGGTTGTGGCTGTGCAGGTTTACACTCGAGCATTGGTCACAATCTGCAGTATCTACTTGCCACCTCATAATGCCTTTCAACAACATGATCTTGACAATCTTGTTGAACAGCTTCCTTCACCTTTTATTTTACTTGGTAACTTAAATGCACATAGCAAGTTGAGTGGTTCGGAAAGTACAAACTCTCGTGGGTAGCAAATTGAGCAGTTTATTTCTAAAAACTGTCTATGTTTGCTTAATAACGATGATAAAACATACTTCATTGAACCCACACGTAGCTTCCATAGTTTTGATCTGGCAATATGCTCACCAGAGTTTCTGCCATTATTGACCTTCACTGTTAGTGATAATCTATACAATAGCGACCATTTCCCGATTTTTGTCTCCCACGCTGATAGAGAAGACGTGAAACATTGTCCTCCGCGTTTCATATTTCAGACGGCAGAATGGTCTAAATCTTCTCAGCTGGCAGAAAATACCGAGAGTAAGGTGAATGTTCTAGACGTCATGGAAGCAGTTCAAAATGTCACTGAGTGTTTAATAAATGCCGCTAAGTATAACTTTCCTAAAAGTTCACCATGTGTGTGTGTGTGTGTGTGTGTGTGTGTGTGTGTGTGTGTGTGTGTGTGTGTGTGTGTGTGTGTGTGTAATACTGATTTAATAATACTAGTAAATATTGATAAAAACTGTTTTCCAGTTTAAGCCTTACAACTAGTAAGGTAGATCTTGCAGAAATGTGTGCAATTTATGAAGTTTTGTTTCATATGTAACATCTACATCAATAAAAAAAATTGAATTATCTATGAATTATACATTTTTTAATATCCAAAAATAATTTGTTGTCCAAGCACCTTTAAGGTATTAATCTGTGTTATTTTTGAATTACAACGCCCTTAAAACATGTAATTGAAACTCAAGTTGCACTTCGCACAAGATTCATCGAAAACTACGATGAGCGGTTTATCTGAGCGGTTAAGCTCAGATAAACTTAGCTTACTTTAAAACGCAAACCTCAGTTGCATATGTTTATTTTGAAAGCAGAAAAATGATTACATGTAGAGATTATCGTAAAAGGTATAAAATTGCATTATAAAAATAGTTGAAATGATAATGTGAAGTGTATTTATTATATTAACTATATATATCGACAGCAATTTTTCAATATCTTATGAATTCCTAATGCTTCAATGCGATGTTTTATCACAAATGAGCATAGCACTGCATTCAACGGAACTTTTAAACATTTCGATCAATAAACTGTATCAGAGAAATACTATAGAAACCAAGTAAAATTTAAATATAAGTACTCTTTTCTGGAACAAGTTCTTTCCTTCTCATTCCTCCCTAATGCCGACACCATCAGAATGCCTTACGCCTAAAAGAATCTTCGAGCCCTCAGATCCTATGGCATTCTTAAATGACCGTGAAACATTCATTGTGTTAACTCCCTCCAATTAATCAAGATGTCAAACCTTGTACAGTCTGTCCATCACAAGAGCTCTGCTAGACGAATTTTTCTGTTTACGGCGGGCTTTATAGAAACAGGCTTCGGTAGGGAAAATCCATTTTGAGTGGGTGGAATCGGGCTGAAGTCAGGGGGGGGGGGGATTTTCTTTTTCTTGTCGTCAATATGAAGCGATAAAAAAAACCATTTGTACTCATTTGTCTTCCCGCTTTAGTCGCAGTTGCATGATCTTTATATTCGCTTAACTTACTTTTTATATATTTTATTAATGTTTTATTAATCTTTCCATCCATCTTGTTTTTCTAGTTTGCATAGAATTATTACATTATTATTATAATTATTTATTATTATTATTATTATTTAATGATTTACATTAAGTGAAGCAAAATATAATTTAAAAAGTATTTATCATACGATTTTCAACTAAAACTGAAGACTAATTCTTTTTTAAAAAATTATATCTTAACATATTTTCATAGCTTTTTCTGGTAACTTTTATTTTAAAACTTTTATTTAATGTTATGAACTGAAATTTAATAAAATAAATGTTGTAAATTAGAACATAACTTTTTAACATAAATAAGATCACCTTTTGAATTGATCGATGTAGGGAACTGGAAAATATATAAAGCCATTTCAAGATCATATTTATAAAGTAACAAACAATTGAAACTTTTAAAGCAAATTATACTCAGCTGTTTGTATTAGTAAAATTAACTGATTATTAATTTTGAATTCTTTATTTGAAAATTTGTTTAAAAAATGTTCTTGAAGGGAACTTTGAATTTAATTATTTTTTTAAGAAGTTATTTTACAACTCAGTACTTTATTTTCATCGAAAGTATTGAATAATTTCCTTAAATCTACGAGTATAATTCAGTTATCTCCCATCACAATCATTATCAAGATTAAAAGGCAAGGGGGGGAAAACCGTTGTTTTAACATTTTCTTCTTAGTGATAAATAATAATAAGAGAAATTGTGTTACTGTTTTAAAAGAAAAAAGAATTACTTTGTAATTAAAAATAGCGATTCCACTATGCTATATAAAAATATTTAGAGATTAGAAATATTTAATTTCTTTTCTGGAATTGAATAAATATATGCAATTGTTAAGAAGTAATTCTATTAAATTTTTATAGCAAAATATTATTCATCTATATAATTGTAGGAAAAAAAATTATATTATAGGTAACGCATTTCTTATTTTTTCAGTACAAAAAAAAAAATAGACATTTAGTATTCAGGCTTGTTTTCTCACCTTCTTGTTGTTTCAATAGCTTTCCTTCGTAGATATTATTCCAAGAATCTAAAAATTTATTAACGAGATTTCTTCTACTCAGGTGCACTGATTGTGACAGTAAAATGGTGACAGATAAGTATTCTCAAACGGCATTGATGGATTTTGAATAAAAATATGACGGATATTTTAAGTGAAGAATTTTCAACCCCGAAATGATAAAATGCATGCAGGAATTCGTGGATCCCTTATTGCTTCGAGCTCAAGATTACTGATATACATTGAAAAGAAAAGCTCATTTACCACTCTATTATTTGAATTTACAGTCCGTGAGAAAAAGTTTTCTTTAAAATAATTATATTTCTTTTTCAAGCTGGAGGAAACGAATAAATAGTAATCTAGAATTTAATTCTTACCGCATTTTTCGTGGAATAATGTACTAAAAATGCACTAATTTACTAGTAAATCGATGATGGGTTTATTAAGTTGGGCTCTTTTATGTCCAGGACATCTGGCACGTGCCTGAATGAGCACTTGAGTTACCTTCAAATTCAGAATTACTTTTACGTATAAACTTTGCAAGATTAATTATGCTGTAGAAAGCTTGTGCACGTTGAAAAAGTAACAAATCAATGATTATTTAAAATCTAAAAATTGATAGTATAGTAATCGTTAATTTTGAGTTTCAGAAAATAGTATATATATCAGAAAAATAAATATAAATCTAGAAAGGTTTCAAATATATTTAAATATGAACATTTTACTTTATAACAGAATAAAAGCAACTTTTTATGAAAATTATGCAATAATTCCGATTAATTATGTTATTGTCTTTATGTTAAATTAAACGTGTTTGCTGCGGAGAATTTTTATTAATAACTTATATAAATTTAAATCAAATGAAATGATGACGACTAACTTTTTGTCTTGCATGATTTTACTTCTTAATTGTTTCTTCTTGTGCAATTATTAGACATACAAATAATTATTCAATTTTTCTATTTGATTTGCTTTATCCTTTGTATATTTATAACAGGAATATCAGATATTTGCAAAATTCCGAGTGCTCAAATAAATTTCATCTTTGTGATTTTTTTTTTGAATTTTTTTTCAAAAATTAAATGCAATAAAATATATCTCCAGTTTGGGGGTAAACCTGCCAACGTGAGAAACGAATGAATTTCTTCCTCTGCGAAATGAACTTTTCCTATAGTAACCTGTTTCTATAACCTCCGCCGTAAAAATAGACGATCGTCTAGCAGAGTTCTTGTGATGGGCAGACAAAAAGTTGAGTGAAATCCGTTAAAATGCGCCAGAATTCTTAGGGCAGTGTACTTGCTACGTAATTATATGTGCTAGTCAAACTCGCTTCATTACTTACGCTATGTTAAAATGAATGCAACACATTTTTCAAGACATCCTGGGGCTAAATCGAAATGCTTATGGAAACCTTAGAGTATTAAGTTGTAAAATACTGGAAACGTCCTATAGTTGAGCTGCACGTGCCCCATTCTTTTATAAATTAATGTATATATTACACATGAAATAAAATGTTTGTGTTTTTATGATAAAAAACTATAAATAATTATTGAAATATTAACTTATTATTAAGTGTTGTAAGATAAAATTTCATATTTTGCAAGTACATCCCCAAAGGCATTTCTCAAAGACGTTGTACATGATAATCAATATATGTTACATACTATACATTCGATGGCTAAATGAGTGCTTCGAAAACTCATTTCAAAAGTCAGTGAAGAAAAATTATGGCTTAAATGTACTTTTGAATTACTTACTATAAGGAAAGTTGATCAGTGAAAAAAAAATCCATCAAATTTAGGAATTTTCCTAAAATCTCCAAACAAATGCGTGTCTTGTTAAAGATCTCTTATTTTAAAATGATAAAACGAATGAATGTAAGGAAATAAGGCTGAAATATTGTCTTTAATACATGGAGCTCATTTAAGTACAAAAAAAAATACAAAAGCAGAGCATGAAAGAAGGTATTGACAGGAAATGTCACACACAGAAAAAGTTATTGCAGAATTTGCTATATGTGTTGTATTTCAAAAACCCTGACGAATGAGCCATTGCTATCTCGTAGCATCCCTCATAGGCATTTTAAGAAAATAGGTTGGTTGGTTGATGTTTGATGGTGCCATGTTTGTCTGAACTGCGTCAATCAAATGGTAAAATTGGTATGTATTTAGAAACCTATATATAACAGATCAATCGTATAAATGACGTAAAATCTAAAATATGGAGAACTAAAAGCAAAGTAAGATAACAAAAAAATTAAAAAATCGAAGAAGTTGTTAAAAATACTTATAAATGAAAAAACAAATAAAGATTTTAAAACTGGAGATAAAAAAATCATTCCTACCTTTTGAAATGACATTTCTTTGTGTAATTGTCATGGATAATGGTACAAATTATCTTAGAACGAAACGTTTTGAAATTAATCCAATGAAACAGACGGTTTTTAAAAATTTTCTTCTCCAGTAAGAATATCGATTCAGTAGGAGTTTTATAGGCAACTATTGGTTGATCTTGAAGATCAACAACAGAGGAACTTTTGTTTCGGTCATAATCTATAGTATCTTCAGACATAGATAAACAGATATAATTTTCACTGTAACTGTAGAATTAACGTCCATCTATATACGTTCCGAAATCAAAGATGGTGGCAAATAACCAGTGTTATGCATAGCTTTGAAATGATTTGCAGCATATGTTATTGCAGAAGATTTGCTTACTTTTATAATAGTAAATGCCGAAATCTGCGAAGGCATGGTTACCCGAAATTAGGAGTTTTCTGACATTCATTCGTTTTGGTCTTCAACTGAGGACATTAGGGTTTTTATATACATATGTTTCTTTTTCTTTGAAATTAATTGAAAATGTCAAATCCTGTGAAGTTGAAGCAACATCACAGACTGAAATGGACACATTTTCATTTTGAGTGATATATAGTTTAGGTTATTTAGAACTAGAGTGAATTTCAGATATTATCATAGATTTACCTAAAACCAAAGAATCATTCTATGCATCAAAAGATTTTGGCTCCTTCGCCTTTGTCTGAGTCATGGAACCATAGCTAATGCCAGTAGGGGTTTGGAATTTCACAAATTTCTCAGCTGCGGTGTAAGATCTCATTTTTTGGTACTAATTCTTATTTTAACTAACCGAGAAGGGAAATTTTAAGAATACGAGGTATGTGCACCTTTAATGTTCACACACTTTTCTACAGAGGTGCAATAACCATTGATATGACCGACATCTTCACAACTGGCACAGGTCAGTGTCCCGCGGCTAGATGTTTTAGAAGGCCCAAAACGTTGGGATTTGAAACAACGAAGCGGACAGGGCATATACGTTCTTACTTGAAGACGCATATAGCCTGGATTAACATACTCCCGCAGTTTTGGGAAACTAAATGTCAAAATAAATGGTTTGTAATATGGAGTTTCCCTCTCTCCGTATTTATATACATCTTACAAGATTCGCCTCTTGGCTCTTTCAATTCTTTGAAGATTTCTTCCATTTCAACATTAAACAATTTTCAATAGGAGGAATTGAAAGAAACATGCGGAGAAGCGGTGATTTGGATATAAGCAAATACCCAGAGCCAGCCATATGGTGGGGGGATGCGACGGGTGCAATGAACCCGGGCCCCACCATGATACAGAATTAAAATTATGTTCTGAACAATAATAGCTTTTAAACGCACTGAAAGTATACAAGTTTGATCCCACTTGGTTGGCTAAGCGTCGACTCCGTTGTTAGGCAATGATTGCCATGATGCATATTAAAAGGGGGGATGGGGGATTTATTTATGAATAAAGAAATTCACTTCAGACATGTTAAGTCAGAGCGGCGCGACTTCTGGGCGCTGAGGCTGGGTTCAAAAGGACTTGTAAATCATCAACTATATACTTTTTTTCTGCATTTAATGTAATATTTTTTATGCGTGCATCTATGTATGTTTGTTTATATTAAGTTGCTCAAAGAAAAAGTAAAATGATAGATTAAACTATCAATTCCAGCAATGCATATTGCAATACTGCTTAACCGGAGATGATTGGAATAAAAAGAATCAAGGAAAAAGTTTATTCAATGTATACGAAATTCATAATAAATATTATAGTCTTGTGCAAGTATGCAATATATTGTTAATATGCGGTAAGTAGATTTACAATCACTTGCCTCACCCATTAGTTAATAACTTATAGCTTAAAATAATTTGATAATTTATTCTATAAACTACTTAATATAACATAACAGATATAACGATGTACATTCCAAGGAAATATCCTTCTGGGTATCAAAAAAGAAAATTATCAGAAAAAAGAAAAGAAGAAAAGTTAAACTTCGAAAAGTCACAAGTAAATCTGTTCTCTTGGCTGAAAATAATTCTGGCAAAGAAATTCCTCCAGCTTCAAAAATTGCCTTTCTATGGAAAAAAGTTCAGCACAAAGTACACAGTTCAGCAATAAAACAGTCGAAATGGTGAAATTTGTTGAAGAATCCTGTGTTTATACAAATATGACCGAATCAGAAAAGAATGAGTAAAATGGCAATAAAAAGATAATCAAGAGAGTATAAATGATCCTGGTTTATGGCCATGTATTATAATTAATAAATTTAGAATGTTGTGTTTTAAAAACGAACCTGTGAGGAGTTTTTTCTAAAAATGCTGAATATAGATCATTTTCTAACACATACTACTTTTAAAAAAATGCCAAATGGTGAAACTCAACTTCGCAATTGGTTAATTTATTCAAAGACGCAAGACTCCGTGTTTTGTTTTTGTTGTATACTGTTTTCCAAAAGAAGAGGAAATGACCAAACTACATGATTTATAAGTGGCTATAAAAACTGGAGAAAGTTGTCAAATGTAATCCAAGATCACAAACGCTCTTAGTTGTCAAGTGATTCGTTTATTGCTTGGAAAGAATTACTAAATCGGTTAAATTTATGTTCGACTATTGATAGACAAAAGAATTTAATATAAGTAAGGAGACGGCACGACTCAAATTACTATTTCAAAGAATTGTAGATTTGATTCTATTTTTAGCATTAAATAATCTTCCACTTCGAAGAACCCATGAAATAATAGGGAAGTCTAATAATGGAATTTTTTTAATTTAATCTAATTATTAAGTAAATACGATCCTGTGCTAATGGATCATATAAACAAAATAATAAATTCCAAAAATAGAGTTGTGCATCATTTAGCACATAGGTCACAAGACAAATTATTGCTGCTTTAGGAAATGAAATCCTTAACAAAATTAAATACGATATAAAAGCAGTCATGTACTATAGTATCCAAATACTATAGTAGTACTATAGTAGCCTCCAGATATTTCCCATAAGGAAACAAACTTCAACAATTATTAGATATGTGAATTTTGAAGCGAAAAGATAAACTATAAAGGAGTCATTTACAGGGTTTATTGAAGTAACGGATCTAACTGGTGAAGGACTAACAAAGACTCTATTAGAAAGATTAAACGAAGAGTTAGATATTAAGAATTGTAGAGGGCAAGCACATGACAAGGGTAGCAACATGAAATTGAAATACAAACGTGTACAGTCTAGAATATTCTCTCTAAACCCGCATGCAATTTATGTGCCTTGCTTATCACGCTCCTTTAATTTATTAATTTGTGAAGCCACTTCCTGCAATATCTATTGTAAAAAAATTTGGGGGATATTGCAACATTTATATTGCTTATTTTCCGCATCTACAAAAAATGGGAAATTCTACAAAAGCATTTAAACATTACTCTTAAACCATAATGTAACACTCGTTGCGAAGCCAAAATAGATTCGTTTAACGTTGTGTATACACAGTTTGAACAAACTTGTAATGCCTTAGAAGAATTTATTGATGTAAGTAACGATAACACAGCGGTATCCGAAGCTAAAAGCTTATTAGATGCAATACAAGAAATGCCCTTTATTTTATGCTTAAAAGTATGGTTTGAATATTGTCCAAAATTATCACTATCGATAAACTATTTCAAACAAAAACAGTTGCTCTTGACTCGGCTTTCAATTTAGTCAATCAAATTAAAACTGAAATTCAAAATTTAAGATCAAAATTAACACATTTTTAGACGAAGCAAAAGTGCTCTAGCACGTAATTTGAACATTTTTCTGTACAACGAATTCGAAAAAAGAAAAGAGTATATTCTGAATTAGCAGCACACGAAATTATACAAAACCCGGTAGAGGAATTTATATGTTATTTTTTAACACTGTAATTGATACTGTTATTGTACAAATAGAAGACAGATTTAAAAGAATACCAAAAATTATTTCTGATTTCAAATTAATCACTGATATAAAATTTTTAGAAAAACATGAGCTAGAGATATGTTCCAACAACTTTGCAAAGTTTTATAACAAATATGTACATTAAAATCTAATCCAAGAAATTTATTTGCTACAGGTATTTGATTTTGAATGAAAGAGATGTAAATAACTTAGAAGAAATATTGTGATACTTACTAAATAATAACTATAATGAGTTATTTCTGAATGTATTAAAACTTTTCTTTACATTGCAGTTTCTAGCAAGTGCTCTAATACTCTGAATGCTCTATTAGCAAATTAATATTAATTAAGAATTATCTGTCAAGCATGTGTTCAGAACGCTTAAATGCATATGCTATATTAAGCATCGAAAAAGAAATTGTAATTTTTCTGAAATAATTGAGGTATTAACAAAAACAAAATCGTGCATTAAATAAATATACATTAATAATATGTGCTCGAGGATTTTTTTGTTTGTTTTTTACTTCAAAAAAAAGGGGGGGGGGGGGGTCAAAGGGTTTCATTAAGAAGGCCGACCCTGCAAATGCCTTCAATTTCATAATTTATTGTGAATGTTTCTGGGACTGATCTTCCACTAGCAATTATCCCGAACGAAGTTTCTTGGTGCATTTTTATTATCCGATATTACCAGCGATACTTTTTGCAATTAAGAAAGGAGACACCGAATGAAAAATTTCATTCGTCTTGGAAACTCTTTTCACAAGAACAAAAAAAGGTGGAAAGAGAGCCGTCATTGAATTGCTCGAAGCAATTTATTGTCCAGCTAAGGAAGCAGGTTTCCTTTTGCCCATATGACATAGGTAGATAGATATTCAGGCCCGACGGCACACCTCACCACGAATCCCAACAACGTACGACAGTCACCAGTTCTTGATGTTTCTAGCCTCGGCACTCAGTGATAATCACTACCTAAATGCAAGGATTTGCTCCTATGGAAAGTCGCCACCCTTTATACAAGAAATGATCCCTTCGCTTGATAGTCAGTTGGCTAGCTACAAGCAGATTGATACGCTATGAACCTTACAACATCTCCCCTCTAATGGGTCGCCACAATGGATGGTGTTTGGGGCCCTTCATGGGTGCAGAAAATAGGGATAGATTTTATGCAACATAAGAATCAAAATTATTATTGTTATTATTGATTATTTAAATAAATGAGTGGAGTAGAAAGAATTAAATTTGTAAAACGGTGAAGTACTGTAATTTCCTTCATTACTCCATAACATTCGAGAAGCAATAAAATGTTAGAGAAATTTACAGAGAATGTTAGGTATTGGTTAAGAAAACACATGAGAACAAAAAAAAGGTGGGGCACGGTAATCTCATTGGAATATGTAAATACTCTTATTTCAAGCACAGGTTTATCTTCTCCCCTGCTCATGTTTAATCGCATAATGAAGTCTAAATTGCCAATAAGTAGTAAATTACTTATTTTCAAGTTTTAAGGATGTTAATACATCATCAAAGAAACGGCAAACATAGTAGAAGTTACGTTTTGATAGGGATATAATGCCAATAAAACCTGGAGATTGAGTTCTTCCAAAAAAAACTTAAGAAATAAAATGTGTGGACCCTCCACCGTTATAGTTAAAAATAATAATTGATTACATAGGGTTGTAATTGGTATTAATTATGTATATACCAGAAGAGGTAACGTTTAATGTCCTCAAATATTATCAGAAACCGAAGATGAATAACTAATTCAGATTTTCATTTCCAGATTGAGAATAGTGAACATTAGGAAGATTATGTAGTTAATGTAAACGATAATAATAACCATGTGGAAAATTATTCAAATAAAAAACAAGTTTTATGAACTAGATATGGACGAACATGTAAATGTCCAGCATACTTAAGTGATTTATTGTAACTAAACCGTAAATAGTATATGCAAAATTCCATGTGTGACATAATATCACTGAAATCAGATATTAACATAACAGTTTTATATTAGTCGTAAAAAGTTCGCAACAACTTATAGTTGAACCACATGGGACACCACTCTATAATTAATGAATGCATTTTCATAGCATAAAATATTTTATATTTTTATGATAAACTGTTGTATTAAATATGAGCTGTAAGTGCTAAGCAATTTTGAAGAACAATAGATTAGTCATGTATTCTAATGGCATAAATATACAATTTGATCTAGCAAGTAACAAAATAGTTTATCATCTCTTCTAAATATAATGTATGTAAATTTTGCCTATTTTTCAAGAACTTAAAAATGAGAAATTTTACATTTTAAACTTTTTTTGTTGGTTTGAATACCGTAAAATAAAATTCAAGGATTGTGAGAACTTTATAAAAAAGAAAGGTTATCTGAAAAATGTCAAATTTTGTGATTCCAGTACATTAAAT
>JAPMOQ010005902.1:14550-25262 GCA_026543055.1 Argiope trifasciata
ACTTGTTCACAGCAGCAAACGAGGAACATAAAACTAATCTTGCAGCTTATATTATCCAATACCTCTGACGCTGAATTCCCCTCGCGATCATTGGATCTTCTGAACCAATTACCGATTGAAGGTCAGGGCGATATTAAAGAATAAATCTGAACAAACGACGTGTGATTAAGGTAGTTGAGAGAGATGTCATAAAGCTCAGGTTTGGACCGCACTAAACACGTAAGGTGGACCAAACTTAAATAAAAAATTACGCCATTTGGTAAAAGCTCTGCACGCACTTTCTAAACTTTAACTTTGGGACAAAGTGTCTGGTGGCACGCGAAATATGGAGGGAAATAAGGACTAGATTTAGCTTTGTTAACTTTATTATTTGAAATGCATGTGGTATTTAAGGTAAATACACCCTTCCAGTTAAGTTGCTCTATCTGCTATGTTTAAGGGAAAAGTAAATTAGAACTCATTACCAAATTATTTTATTGCGTAAAGAAGCAGATTATAAAAGTCAACTCGTTGCTTCTGTTTTGCTTATTGAGCTTAATAATCAGCTATGCTGAAGTAGTGTTTGTGGTACAGATTCTATATCATAAGACATTGGTGAAATGAATTTGTATCGTTCAATCCAAATTACTTTTTACCGTATGTAAGAACACTTCTAGTATGACCTACTTAGCTATAATACTTCATTTTTTAATGCTTTTATCATTTATACAAATAAAGCTAAAAGTAATTACCATTTGTAAGAAAAACAAGATGCTAAAATTGAATAAGGAAAACGATGGCTAAGCCAAATAGCTAAGCCAAATTTTCAAAATTAGGTTTCGATTTTATATTTAATTGGAAAGTAAGAAGAAATGGAATTGAAATCAGAACAGTTAGGTGGAAAGAGCATTTTGTTAAAAATTTTGGTGTTAAATGCAAAAGTTAAACCTTGATTTAAATCCCAATCACAGGTGGTGATTCAATGCGTTATATCAAAAATAAATTAATCGAGTACTAAAATCAATAAAATAAAACGAAAGGAATAAATTTACTTTTTGTAACTGTAGGTATAGAGAAAGTACTGTAATCGATATAAAGTTTGAACTGGATTTTGATAAATCTCCACATTTTAAACTCCCCTGAGTTAAAAAAAGAAAAAAAAATTGGAAAATGTCCATCTGTTTGTGACAAAAACTGAAAAACACTTTAAACTAGAATATTGGAATTTGATGTACCATTTTAAAACCAAATTTGCAAACTTTTAACAAATTTTGAATTAAGTCTGTTCGGACGTAGTTCGTCTATCCTACCGTTTGAATATAAGTTAAAAAGATAATTACAAAACGAAAAGTGCTTGACCTACAAGATTTGGTACCCAGACTTTACATTTATAGTGCAGACATCTGTTAAGGTTTCAGACAAAGACAACAGTGAATCGATCATCTGTCGGTCTGTATTTTCAGAAACATATTAACAGTCTGTACAGTCAGAAGCATATTTTCAACATTTCAGAAACATATTAACATATTACTTTCAGAAACATATCCACATATTACATTCAGAAACATATTAACATATTACTTTCAGAAACATATAATTTTCAGGAACATATTTGATACAAAAACTCAGATTTAAATGTATCAAATTGCGTTAAAGAAGTTATTGCTGAAGAAGGAAAAATTGGTCAGATCTGGAAGAATTTAAACATTGTTCACGGATTTAAATAAATTACTGATTAAATTCACGCATAGAAAAAGATTAAGGCACTGCGGTAATAAAAATTGGAAGCAGTAAAATCATCGCAATCGAAAAGCCCAAATCGAAATAGCAGAAAAATATCTTTCCGATGCTCGGACATTTGCGGATGCATTTTTGGTAATTCATGAAGGATGAACAATGCATATATGCTAACTTCGCAAAGAATTTAACACACATGATCCAAAAAATGGTTCTCGTGTTTCTACTGATGGTATTCCTTCTGGAATTCACGATACATCAATTTCTAAAAATACCTTCTCGAAGAAGCAAATCGGTAAGTTTTATTCGCTAAAATTATTCTTGGGAATGGCAAATCCCACTTCTCTAAAAAAGAGCAAAGTTTCTCTTTTTTGAGGCCATTTTTTATTCTCTTACGATATGAAGAAAGAAACTTGGAAAGAGAAAATGTACATAAAAAGTAGACACGTAGATGCAACTGACCGTTTGATACTTTGAAATGGGTTTTGGCGTCACGGAATCTTTATTTCGCTCTTTGGCGGCACGCAACCAACTCGTATGCAATCATGAAGTGGGATTTTGTGAGTTTTCTGTGAGTTATTGCGGCGAGATATTTTTTTAACGGAAATCATTGTTGGCGAAAATGTAATATTCATTTTTGTTTCACGTTTACTATTAATTAATATTTTTTATATTCAATCATGACGTGTGATTTCATGAATTTCTACGAGTTATTGAGGAAAGATTTTTTTTTAATGGAAATCATTGTTGGTTAAAATTAAGTAATGATTTTTGCTTTACGTTTAGTGTTAATATGTTTGTATGCAATTATGAAGTTAGATTTTATGAGTTTTCTGTGAGTTATTCTGTTGAGATATTTTTTAACGGAAATCATTGCTGGTGGAAATGCAATATTAATTTTTGATTTATGTTTCGCATTAATGAATATTTTTGTATACAATCATAATGTGCTATTTCATGAATTTTCTGTGAGCTATTGAATTTTTAAGTATATAATAGAATTCTCGTGTACGCAATATGGAGAAAGAACGTTAATCTACAAAAATTATATTTCGAAATGTCGAATTTCCATTTTTCAGACTTCTCTGAATTCGAAGAACACATTTTTGGGAAATTTCCCTTTGTCTATCAGTGACAAAAATAACACAAAAACGCTTTACGATCTCCACACCAAATTTTCAAATTTCCATCAAATATAGAGTAAAATATTTTCTGAGGAAGTTTGTCCCTCCAGCTATTCGAATATAAACAAATATTTGAAGAATGTTAAGAATTATTTTTACTAAGCTTCGCAGTAAAGAAAATTTAATTTACTTTTTAAAGCTTTTCTCCTGACTAACTGAAACCAAAACTTAACGAATGTCAGGAATTTCGCTATTGAGATCCTGTGCCATATCTCATTCACCTGTTTTTCCTTTTTTTAAAGAAAAAGATGGATGGATAATAAATAAGCAACTCTATTAGATGAAAACCATGATATATTATATGACCATGAAACAAAAAGTGAATCATGAAATTTTAATCTAATTCCAATATTTCATTTCGTTTTAGTCTGAAACGTAGATTTGCTCTTTTCGGATTTCTGTAAAACATAATGCAGATCTACATTTTTTATTTAAAAGATATAAAATTTCATTTATCTAGATTCTGCAGTTTTCAAATTATCGTGTTCACAGGATCATAGATTCATAAATTATTTTTATTACTTCAATGAGCTCAAGACGGTGATTTTCTTTCAAAATTTTGAGTTTTATTGTTTATTGTTATATCCGCGCTATTAACTAGAATGTAAAATTAGATTTTCTGTAATAAATATTAGAATAAGGAATTAAATAATATATGACTTCATCTACTAAAACAGAAGGTGAAAATGTCGGATAAAATGCGTTATGGAATCTAATTTGCTAAAATAACTCCTTCTCAGAAAGAAAATGGAATTTTCAAACCTACGCGTTTTTTCAGCATTGCCAAAGCAAAACAGAAATGCAAACGGATTTGGTTTAATAATTTATTAAAAACATCTACAGACAGGCGTGTGAGATGAGATTTTATGAGATTTCTCAGTATTTATCTTGGGAAAAGTTATTTTAATTTTACTGTTATGAAAAAATCTTCTACTTAAATTCTTCCTTCAAAATATATTTTTATTAGGAACCAAGTTAAGAATTAATATTTCTGATGCTTTATTCATATGCTTTTGATTAAATATTTCCGCCAAGTAGAATAATATTTCTTCAATTTTCTTTTATGTATTTTTTCGGTTTGGGGGTTCTTTAAAACTTAAAATGCTGCAATATAAGGCTCATAACACAGATAAATTTATAGAAAGTGCATTCAAAAATAGTGCCTGATTAGCTTCAAATACTATTTATACTATTATTGTGCATAAAGTTAAAAAAAATTCCAACAAAACTAAATTTTACCAATTATGTTTTTCTGTATAATTTTCGTCTAAAATAATAGTAAAGATGAGTGTGTGTATTTAAGTTTGAGTTTATACACTATGGACAGAAGCGTTTGAACTAAACCCACCAAATTTGGAATATAGATATTTTGGAGAAGTATGTACACTACGAAATCATTCATTCAAAGATTTAATTGATAAAAATTAAATAAGATTTCGGCTCTTCTATCTGCAGTATTGCCCGAAAACACTTCACGTAAACCTATTTTTTACTTTATATTGTGATGTAAAAATATTTTTCATGATTTAGATTTAATTATTTATCTTGGATTTCAGCCTTTTCTTACAATTACTTTTTTGCATAATTTTCATTGTTTTCATAGATTCCATTGCTTTAATAAAATTTATATCTTTTTATGAGATATTCACTGACCTATTTAATCATTTCAATCATCTACAATAGTTGAAAACTAAGGATAGTAATGTATTCGAAAGACTTATATAAGAAATCATAAACTGAAATAATATCCACGCAGAAGACAGCGTTTGCTTTGAAAACGATTACTAAAATACTTAAGTTTAAGAAATTTTGTGATGTTTTAAGATTCCACATCATTAGGAAGATATGTGTAAAAAATAAATATACCAGAAATTTTTTTTAAAATTTTTCTTCATTATCTAAGACTCTGAGAGAGAGTTCCCAAAGGATTAGCAGTCTCTGTCTCAAACAACAAAAATAAATACCTCATATCACGAAGTTTTCTTAAAAGAAATAAAAAATTAACACTAATCTAACTTTTAGTCATATGAACTAAATATGCAATGACTGAACCATTCCTTCGTTTTCATCAAAGATTCCGAGAGAAAAGTCCCAAAAAGATATGTAGTCTCTGTCTCAAACAACAAACAATAAGTACCTCATATTACGGATTTTGATGGCGTTTCTTTAAAATAAATTAAAAAATAACACTCATCTAATTTTTAGTCATCTATACTTATAATAAAGCTCAATGTGTGTGTGTGTGTTGGCACTGTACAGGCCAGACCGTTGGATCTACAGCTACCAAATTTGGTACATGTATACATTGGAGGTCGGGAATGTGCAGCTTGGAGCCCTTTTTTCGGAATTTTTAATTAGAATTTGAATTAATTAAAATTTAAGCGAAATTTTGACGTTTTTCGACTATAACTTCTGAAAATATAATCGCACAAACATGATTTTTACTTCAACTTAAAAATTAAAAAACTAGCTTTCTAATGGTATCAGTGTTTTAATGTATAACTTTAGCTACTATTTTTAACGAATTTTTAAAGAAATATTTAACCATGTTTTTTTTTAATCCCGTGACTGGATAAAATAAAAGAAAACAATGCCGGAAGTTCAAATAAAAAAAAAACTATCATCGCAAATAAATCTAAAGAGGTGCAACTTTTAGCACGTGACTGGATAAAATAAAAGAAATAAAAAATGTGATACTTACTAAAAAAATAAATGCAAAACAAAGGTTTCTATAATAATTTGCAATATCTAAATAATTAATTCAACGAATCTTCTTTATTTACGGTAAAGATTGAATTTAGACAGGATATGCATTGAAATTCCGACTTAATGGCATATTTCTATGATCATTTCCAATATCTGTATCATTAATTCAATATTTTTTTTTCCATTATAAAATGTGATGGTTTCTAAAAAAATGAATGCAAAGCCAAGATTTCTATAATCGTTTGCAACATTTAAATTATTTATTGAATAATTTTTTTCCCTTTATCGCTTTTTTTTAAAAAATATTTTATGTTTAGGCAACATCACCAAAAAATTTTTTTAGAACGCATTACTCATGCCGAACCAGCTGGTCGCCAAAGGCGGCTAGTATAAACAAAAAAGTATGAATTAGCTGAGAGATTCCTTCAAGATTCCGAGAGAAAGCCCTAAAAAGATATGCTATCTCTGTCTCAAACAAACAATAAGTTCTTTATATTACGGAATTTGATAATGTTTGTTTAAAATTAATTTAAAAAAATAACACTAATCTAACTTTTAGTCATATGAATCAAGCAGTAAGCAGTGGCTGAACTATTCCTTCAAGATTCCGAGTGAAAATCCCAAAAGTATATGCAGAAACAATAAGTACCTCATATCACGGAGTTTAATTTTCATTCTGGTGATACTGAAATTAATTTACCACTCTACTGAAGGGAAACTGATTGTCCTTCCAGGATAAAACTATATTCATCACTCCTTTGGGGGAAGAAACCAGTGCCAGCCGTAACACAATTAAAAAACTGATATCCAGGATAAATTACCGCCTTCATTAGATTATGTATCCTCATTAGCCAAAAGAAGGAATTTTTATTTATTCTGCTGCATCACGCTTTTATTTACATTCATTATGAAACCAGTTAGCGGAAGTGACGTCAAGGGATGGAGGGAGAGTGGGGGGTCGAAGAAGCATTTTTGCTGTCCCCTTTTGGTTATGAATCGATGCGGATACAAAAGTGGGGAAACTCTTGCTGCAAGCTATGTGTCGATGATACGTGAGAGCCAAAATTAATTTCGGTTTCTGGAGAAATTTCTGGATAAATTAATTTGGAAATATCGTGCCAAGCCTGTCGGGTATTTTTTCCTTCTTTCAATTTCTTTGCTATTTTTGGCAACAGTAAGGATGGCGGTTAAATAATAGGGTTGGCTTGAATATGTTTTAGAGGGTGGGGAATATTTTGTATAGAAAGATACGCCAGTTATAAATAAAACAAAATAAAAGTATCTGGCATGGAGACATATTCTGCATTGTGTAGTCTGTCATGGAATGCAATCGCAGTCTTTCATTTACGTAGGAACGTAGAATAAATTAATCACAACTAGACATTAGTGAAGCTGTTATATATCATCCCAAAGAAAATATTTACTATTTATAAATATTTACTATTAAAAGCCGTTGGATTCAGCGGTATATGTATATAATACAAAGTACTTTGAAAATATATTAATCTTTACCAATTTATATATTGTTTTGCCTTAATCGTTATCATTAAATTTATCTCTCAGCATCTTGACATTTTAGACAAAATATGTTATATATTTTTATATTATTTATTTTATTTTATAAGAATCCGTTTGCTCTATTATCTTCTTAAATCTCTCAAGAAGACTCACTGTGCCATTTTTCCAAAATTGTTGTGTTTCGTGCGAGAAATAATCCTGGAGGTTGATTTAATTTCATTGATGTATTTAAAGCACTTATTATGAAGATATTTTTTTAAGGACAGAAAGAAGTAATAATCAGGTGAAGCGAGATCTGGAGAGTTTGCAGGATGTGATAAAATATTCCATTAAAATTACAAGAGCTTCTCTCTTACGATTAATGCAGTGTGTAGTCTTGTGTTGTCATGATAAAAAACAGCGTTTCTTCAGTTCATTAATTCTGATTTTTTTTCTTTGCTATGGTAGTTTCAAGTTGATCCAGTTGATGGCATTAATTTTCTAAATTCATTGTTTTTTATAGAAAATTACGCCTTTTCAATCGCATTAAATGGTCAAAAAAACTTTTTTGGAGTGTAGTCCCGGCTTTGGGTGTTGTAGAGCTCTGGTACGACTGAAACTGATGACATAGACGACTAATAGATAAGTTTACAAGTTTGCCAAAGCAAAGACCGATAAGGCCATTAATAGTGGGATGAGTAAGAAACTTTTGAAATACCCTAAAAGAATGCTTTACTTTAATTGTTGTCATTAAATTTATCTCCTATCTAAATATTTTAGTCAAAATATATTAAATTGAATATGTATTGTACTTCTCTATGCATTATGTACGATGTCAAATGCTATTTAGGCAAAGTATGAAAAAAGAGTCACTATAAGTCTACCTACACTTTACAGGCTTACAAATATTGTTCAGGAAAAGAAATAAAAGACTGGCATTACATATTTTTTTATTCAAAATATAAGCAAAAGAAAATGAATGTTTTGAAAAATAAATTTGCCATTTTGTTCTTTGACCTTCTGTAGAAAGCCAAATAAATTGAGAAATATAAATCATTTCAAACTTCGTCTTAAATTTCCCATGTCATGTATAGAATATGGAATTACTAAATTATCCAATAACATGTCCAATGGTGAAAAAAATTATGAATTTAATCGTGTTGTAACAGGAGCCAGCAGTATAAATTATACCACACGAGTAGGTATGTAGGTTAAATATGGAATGGACAATTTCATATATCTTAACATGAGATATTTTTAATTAATAATTTATTATTCGTAACTTATATGTATTCAGATATGAAATATTTATAGCTAAATAAAATTATTACTGTTTGTTTTTGCACTTTAAAAAATAATGACTGTTAAAATGCACAACACTGTCAAAAAAATTCAACAACTGAAGCCTTTCTACGTGTAAAAAATATGCTTATTAAATTATTTAAATTAAAACTTAAAAAAATACTAAAACCACATACAGAAGAACATTGGAACTTTGATTTTCTCCGATGCCTTGAATTCCAAATTGCTTTATGTACCATTTTTGGATATCTGACATTCTACACAAAGTTTCAAAATTTTCTCGAGGCAATCGATCAACCTCAGGTTGAAATTCAATTACATCCTATCCCGATTCCAGCAAATATCGAACGATTCTTTGGATTCCCTTTTAAAGTGGCTCCTGCTTTCCTATCTCAATTGACGTAGGAAAAGGCAGAAAGTGAAATTGTTTCTGAAAGGGAAAAGCTTTTATATATATAAAAAAAGAATCTAAGAATTTTATTCATAGTTTTTAGTGTAATAGTTATTCTGTTGTATAACATTATAAAGTTATAAAAAGATGTGCTCATATGAGGAATGGTGTGGCGTATTGGCACAGAGTTCAATTTAGGACAAGCTGAGCAATTTAAGGGAAATTTTTAAACAGTCCCAGAAAAAAAAAGTTGTAAAACTTCAAAAATTGAGAACCATGAATTATCACGATTTGGCACAAAGATAACATTACATTTCAAATTTCAAATGTTAAGAAAAAAACAACGAATTTTAAAAAGGTAAAAAGTTTTGAGTGAAGTTTATCATCCTCCAGGTCCTGCAGATTTAAAATAAGTGAATGAAAGTGAGTAAAATGATCAGAAGTAAATTTGGGACATTGAATAAAAAAATAGACAATGTTATTGACCATACAACTGTTCATACAATAAGAGGCCCGTTTACCAAACAACAAATGTCTGTGTGTATATAGGAGACATACTATATATAATATATGAGGCTGAGTGCACATGTGAGAGAAAGAATCAGGGCACATATTTCTAATGAAAAGAATAATGGAAACTTCCAATTGGAAAAATGCATCATTTGACCTAAAAATTTTTATTTTATGTTGTTTGTGCAAATAAATGTTTTTTTTTCTAAGATTCAATGTGTCTAAATTTTGTACAGCCTTCCGAATTTTAAGTCATATATAGTAAAATATACTTCATACTCAAGTATTTTTAACATGAAAAAAAACCCCCACATTTTTGGGTTTAAAACTAACCAAGCTCTGAAGCTATAAACGTTGCAGCTTTTAGACGATTTTAACAATTTTAATAATCGTCTGGAAAGAGATAATAAAATCAAAGCACAATCCATTCTCAAAGCAACTTTTGAACCAACTAACATAATGAAATTCATAGCTTCATATCGCACTCAGTTTTGGTTGCAGGAAAATTGAGATCTTTTTATTTAAAATGTTAGCACGTCAAAATTATTTTATTTTCAAATAATATTACTAGCAATGGATTGTATAAAAGTTCGTGACATTTCTAAAGTATATTTAGTATTAAAATGTAATTATTTATATTGTTTAGAAATTTTTTCCTGTTTCAAACATGTTTCAAGTAATAGCTTTGACACTTGGTATTAAGCAACGATTAGAGTGGATTTATGTATATTGTAATGATTTGATTTCAAAGATGAAGTGACCACTTTGTAATTCTTGCTACCGAAATGTTTCCGTACCAAATCCAATTCGAAATAAATTATAAATTAACTATGGAATCGATATTGTTTTGGATATTAAATGGTTCCACATATATTTTGTAACATTTGTTAACGAAATTTTTTCATTACAAATCGAATTCGAAATCAATTCCAAATTAACAATAGAATTGATATTGTGTCAGATATTCTATGATTCTACATATATTTATGTAATAAATTCAACTTATTCGCTTTTTTAAACTAATTATTACCGCTTGAACTCAGGCCACATTTTAGCTTCTGATTTCCACGGGTTTAAATTTTTCCACAATTTATTTCATGCATGTCTGATCGAAAACGTCCGTGTCAGCAAATTGCCTTCTGAAAATACATATGCAGAAAATATTTTATCGTGGTATCTTTTTCCTGCTTTCTTTGAAACATTGGCGTCATTAAATATATTTTTGATTGATATCTTTACTTTAAATGAAATTTTTTCACCGAATCAACAACAAAAAAGTAAAATAGAAAATCAATTCCAACTTAGATCAACAAATAAATTTTTTATTTTAAGTTACTTTTAATTAAATGATTACAATTAACATATATATATATATATATATATATATATATATATATATATATATA